>CM059324.1:8095915-8230915 GCA_030340685.1 Protosalanx chinensis
CCTCCCTCCCCCACCCCTCCGTACCCCCAGGAAGATGTTCTTGGAGGAGTCGAAGCCGGCAGCGTAGATGCGTGCAGTGAAGGGGGGGTTCCTCTCACAGACCACCCTGCAGGCGAAGCGGGAGATGGTGCTCTGGGTGACGGGCGTGTCCTCGCCCTCCTGGCTGCCTGACATGGTGTCCGTCACCACGAAGTCGATGGGACTCTCTGTGGAGCGACCGATCTTCAAGCAGCACAGTCACAACATCACTAAACAGGGTTACGTCATGACGGAGCTACTTCATAACAGACTTCTAGGCACACAAGGCTGTGTAAAACTGAACACACAAACGTTGGAATTTTAATTTGTATTTTTTTTACTGGTTTTGGTCAGTAACCACTTTCGTCGGCTATAGAATTCTTTGGTATAATGTTTTGGTACATTTCTACGATCTAAAGTTCTACGAACTAAACTGATTCATCTTCTCCTTTCACTTCCTCAATCTGCTCAGTGTGTCTGCATGACCAGAAAGTTCTAGAAGCGAGCTTCATCCATGTCACATTATCTTTTTCTAAATGGCGTGGCCTGATGGGAGGTGTGTCCGTCTCACCTGAAACATGTCTGTGTCTTTGTCATGGCTGTACTCCACCACCACAGTGTGATTTCTGGACAGGGTGTAGGAGATACTGTGCTGTCCTTTACAGTTCACCGCCTGCAACACAAACAGAGGGCTTCCATTCAGAGGATCTCTGGATCTGCAGTTCTCACAACAGCAACACAGAGAAGTTCCTTCAGACAGACAGACAGATCAAAGCTCTAATACTTAGCGACTGCACTTCATGTTGATCATGTCTGCTGCTGCCAACAGCCACAACAACAAACGGCCTTGTGCTTCCTGTTGACGGGGGCAGGAAGTTGGCCATGTGACTGGACTGTGTCAAAGTCCACAGCAGCTCAGCCTGAGGATCATCATGTGTGCATGCTCAGTATGGCATCAGGGCCGGGGGCAGGACTGGTGCAAATGCCCTTGCTCAGATCACTCCACACTACAGGCCAGGGACTAAAGCACTGTGTGTGTGTGTGTGCGTTTGGGGGGGACAGTGTTGTGTTCGTTTTGTTCCTGTGAAGTAACACTCTCATGACAGCAACCTTTAGTATCATCTGGACTCTGGTCATCAGATGACAGCCTATCAGCTGAAGCTCAGCTGCCTGGAGACCGAGAGGGGAGAGGAGCCAAACCAGCAGACACACAGCACAGACACATCCATATCAACAACCAGGCAAACAAAGCCAGATAAAAAAAGTTATCTGGGGGGACAGTGCTGCTCTGGGGGGGGGGGGGGACGGGACTAGACTGGTAGAGAAGGGGGATGTAGAAAATACACATAGGAGGGGAAAGGGGGAGAAGGAACCTTTAGAAAGAGACTAAAGAAAGAATAAACATATTTAGAAAGGGGGGAAGTTTTCAGGAGAAGTGTGTACTAAAGAGAGAGAGAGAGAGAGAGAGAGAGAGAGTCTGTGGTGCCTCCACAGGGCCTGGTCCAGCCTGAAGGAGCTAGGAAGAACTGGCTGAGGGGTCAGCTTTACTGAACAGGTGGATGGATGGATGGTCAAAGAAGATAAAGATGAGAAGGGGAGGGGGGTCCAAAAAGAGAAAGAGAGTGTGTGTGTGTGTGAGAGAGAGAGAGAGAGAGAGAGAGAGAGAGAGAGAGAGAGAGAGAGAGAGAGAGAGAGAGAACTGTGTGAAGTGAATGCAGCAGACTTTAATGCCTGGTCTGCAGCCTTGTTGCTGCTGGTTGGACAGGGCAGCTGGACTCCAGCATGTGAGCAGCTCTGGCTAAACAGGACCACCAATGAGGGGCTGGAACTCTGTGAAACACACTGCTATTCCTGTCCTGCTCCTCTGAAGGAACAGCTATTTCCAACAACCTGAGTGTGTGTGTGGTCAACTTCCTCCAAACTTCACTCTGCTAATCCAGGGCTGCTGTTGGCTGAGGCAGGGTGTCAGGGGGGAGGGGAGGGAGAGGGGGGAGGGGGAGCAAGGTCACACCAGCTGGAGGGCCTCTCCTCTTCTGTGAAGCGGCGTCCTCGTGAGGAGGGATGTGGTCGCTCGTGAGGAAGCAGTGGGCGGAACCTTCTGAGAAACGTCTGCTAACCCATCATAGAGGCTAGCCCGCATAGCTCCGCCCCAACCATAACCATCAACATGATCGTCACGCTGTGGGGTGTGAGAGAGGGGGAGAGAGAGAGAAAGAGAGAGAGAGAGAGAGAGAGAGAGAGAGAGGGGGAGAGAGAGAGAGAGAGCAAGAGGCAGACCGAGAGAAAGCAAGAGACAGACCGAGAGAGCCAGAGGGAGAGAAACAGTGGGAGAGAGCAAGAGAGAGAAAGAAATAAAGAGAGACCGAGAGACAGATGGAGAGAGCCAGAAGGAGAGAGAAAGGACAGAAAGACAAACAAAGAGAGAGAGAGAGAGAGATAGAGAAAGCAAGAGAGAAACCCAACCCCATCAGGCCTTGGAGCCAGCAGAGTGTAGGGAGAACCAGGATGTGTGTTTTGAAGCGAGAGCTCCCTGGAGGAGGAGTGTCGGCGTCAGCACAGCCGCTGGCTTGTTTGGAAGTCTGCTAGGAGACCAGAGAGTGAAAGGTATGTGAGAGGACAGACGTGCTGTCCTGGGACTCTGGAACTGGCCGTTCCTGGATAACACTCTCCCCAAGACCACAGCAATGCTCTGCCTTGACTTGGGATTCCTACTTCAGGTGATTGCTTAACCCAGACTTTGGCCAGGTGCTTGTATGAACAGCGGTAGGTGTTTACCTTGCTGGCGTGGGGAGTGGTGAGGATGTGGACGGTGCTGGGTTTAACACCGTTTGGCTTCGTCCTCCTGTACAGAGCAAACCTGCTTTTCCTTCGACCACGGTCTCCATTGGGCAGGGCGCCATTATACCTGAGAGAAAGAGAGATACAGACGTATAGATACAGAGAGAGAGAAAGAGAGAGATACAGACGTATAGATACAGAGAGAGAGAGAGAGAGAGAGAGAAACAGATGAAAAGGTTAGTCTCCAGTACAGTAGGAACTGTGTTCTATCTATACTGACAACAGGCCAGAGCACAGAGGATCACTGGAGACAAACAACCAAACCAAACAGAGTCCTGGCCTGAGGGGTATTGCACAAAACCAAGATAAGGGATTAAGCCGGGATATGTTGGTTATCCTGGCTGAATTTAGCCTCAGGTCGGTTGCATGAAAGCAGATAAAACGTAGCCTGGTCAAGTTACCATGGTGATTTATTCTCTGCAGCTAGCCTGCTCCGGACCAGGCTAACAGCCAGGCTAAGATTAATCCTAGTGATTCACCTGTATTTCCACCGTCAATCCTGTGAGGAATTCATGTGTTTTACAGCATGTCCATGATCTTTTTAAATATGTTGCATCATTTTAATTATACTGCATTAAAAATTTACATACAGTCATATGAAAAGGTTTGGGAACCCCTCTCAGCCGGCATTATAATTGACTCTGCTTTCACGCAAAAAAAGATAAAACTGGTATGTCTTTCATTAACCAGGAAGATCTAAGTACTGGGGTGTTTTCCAAACAAAGATTTTTAGCGAAGCAGTTTTTAGTTGTATGAAATTAAATAAATTGTGAAAAACTGGCTGTGCAAAAATATGGGTACCCTTATGATTTTGCTGATTTGAATGCATGTAACAGCATGTAAAACTGATGACTTGAAAAATCTAATTGGTTGGATTATCTCGTTAAGCCTTGAACCTCATAGAAAGGTGTGTTCAATCATGGGAAAAGGTATTTAAGGTGCCCAAATACAAGTTGCACTTCTCTTTGACTCTCTGCTGAAGTGAGACAGAATGGGATCATCAAAACAGCTCTCCACAGATCTGAAAACAAAGATTGTTCGTTTTCATGGTTTAGGGGAAGGCTACAAGAAGCTTTCCAAAAGGTTTCAACTGTCAATTTCGACTGTAAGAAATGTTGTCAGGAAATGGAAGGACACAGGCACAGTTGCAGTTAAACCCAGGTCTGGAAGACCAAGAAAAGTACAGGAGCGGCATATGCGGCGGATTGTGAGAATGGTTGCAGACAGCCCACAGATCACCTCCAAAGACCTGCAACAACATCTGGCTGCAGATGGTGTATCTGTACATCGTTCAACAATTCAACGCAATTTGCACAAAGCACATCTGTATGGCCGGGTGATGAGAAGGAAGCCCTTTCTGCGCCCACGCCACAGGTACAGTCGCATGGAGTATGCTAAAGCTCATTTAGACAAGCCAGATTCATATTGGAAGAAAGTGCTTTGGACTGATGAGACAAAAATTGAGTTGTTTGGTCATAACAAAAAGCGCTTTGCATGGCGAAAGAAGAACACTGCATTCCAAGAAAAACACCTGCTACCTACTGTCAAATTTGGGGGAGGTTCCATCATGCTGTGGGGCTGTGTGGCTACTTCAGGGACTGGGGCCCTTGTTAAAGTCGAAGGTCGCATGAATTCAACCCAGTATCAACAGATTCTTCAGGATAATGTTCAAGCATCAGTCACAAAGTTGAAGTTATGCAGGGGTTGGATATTCCAACAAGACAATGACCCTAAACACTGTTCAAATTCTACAAAAGCATTCATGCAGAGGGAAATGTACAATGTTCTCAAATGGCCGTCACAGTCCCCTGACTTGAACATCATCGGAAATCTATGGGATGATTTGAAGCGGGCTGTCCATGCTCGACGGCCATCAAACTTAACTGAACTGGAGCGCTTTTGTATCGAAGAATGGTAAAAAATACCTCCATCCATAATCCAGACACTCATCACAGGCTACAGGAGGCGTTTAGAGGCTGTTATTTTTGCAAAAGGAGGCTCAACTAAGTACTGATGTCATTTTTTTTGTTGGGGTGCCCAAATTTATGCACCGTCAAATTTTGTTATGATGCCTATTGCATATTTTCTGTTATTCTAATAAACAAAACGACACTGCTGAAATACTCCTGTTTCCCTAAAGTTTGTCATTTATGAAAAGGAATTTGCTTCTTTGAAATCCCAGTTAATTATGAAAAAAAATCCAAAATATTAAGAGGGGTTCCCAAACTTTTTCATATGACTGTATATATATATATATATGAGTATATAGGGTATAAATGAGTATATATATATTACTCATTTCATGTAAATCTACAAGTCTTTTTATATTGATTTAAGTGGTTTTATTATTACTCTGGCCAAGTGTTATATTGATATGCTGATGAAGACTGCTTGTCAAACTGCCGTCAGAGGTTTCATAAAGATGTGTTTTATTGCAGTACAGTGAACCCTCGCTATGTCACGGTTCAGTACAGTGAACCATCGCGATATCACGGTTCAGTACAGTGAACCATCGCGATATCACGGTTCACTTTTTTTCGCTACTTCACGGATTTGCCTCGTGCATTGTGTTCTGCATTCTGATTGGCTAAACAGTCTCTCCGCGTCTTCTCTACCTGTGCATCAATAAAGTTGCGGTTTACTGTAATATGTACTGTACACTTACGTAACATTCGCAGAAAAAGTTAAACTTATGGAAATGCTTAATTGTAGCCCAATTATGACAGGATTGTACAATTTTTGAATACTAAAGCATTAAGCCGGTCCGCCATTGTCTGCCAGGCTTATTCTCTTTCTTTGATTATGGCTTGAGTATTGCCTTTTTAAAATAATATCCTTCTCCTCTTCATAAAACTCAACATCAGGAGCTGTTCTGCGGCTGTGAAATATGTTGCGCGACTCTTGTCCATGTTCTGATCGGTGATTCTGTGAGTGATCGCGAGGTCTATTTAAGAATGCCGTGAACACGCATTTATCCTGACTACCTACACCTGGCTTGACATAGCCGCGCCTTTTCATCCTGGTTTGGCAAACGTGCAACCAATTAAGCCAGGATACGACGGCCAGACTAGGTCAAGCCGCGCTTGCTCAGTTATCCTGGATTTCTTTATTCTACTTTTGTGCAATACCCCTCTGGAGCCCCACATCCACTTTGGTCAAAGCCATCATTGCTATGGCAACCATCCATATTAGTCCTGTACAGCAAGCATCACCTTGGATTACTGCCATTACATAACAGCCTTTAATACTGGTTCCTGTGTGTGAGCTTCTGAAGCTCCAGCTGTTCCTGTCCTGGAGCAGAGGATGTGCGTCAGGAGGGCCAGGGCAGGAGGGCCAGGGCAGGAAGGCCTGGGCAGGAGGGCCTGGGCAGGAAGGCTAGGGCAGGCCGGCCCAGACAGGCTGCTACGCTGACTCACCCCCCCACCACCACCAGGGGCCAGGACAGGGCTCTGTCCTCAACCAGGACTGGAACCCAAACAGACTCCGTCCAAAATAACCCTCTGCAAAACATCTTCATCGTAACATCGTAATTCTGTCTCCCCCCCCTCCCCCTCTCCCTCTCTCTCCCCCTGTGTCTGTCTGTCTGTCTCTCTCTCTCTTTGCCACCAGTGTTCCTGTGTGCTCTATGTTTAGGAGCCTTGTGATGGCCGGGCCGAAGAAAGATTCTCTAAAAATGCCTCCTTCCTCCACGGCGATGGTCACACCGTCCTATCACAGCAGGGGGAGGAGCTAGCTTAGTGGGTAGAGCACTTCAGAGCTGTAGAATAAGAAGCTGCCCTCTCTGAATACAAGTGAAAGGTAGATGGAAACCTTCATAGGCTAAAATATAGTCTGAGATCATTTTTTAAAGGTTTTTCTGTTATATGAAGTGAAACAAACTTGCCTTTGTCTGCCCTTCATGGTGAGTTTAAGAAGTAGCCTAGCTTCCAGTACAGCCAATGCTAGTCTCTCTGTGTGTGTGTGTGTGTCTCTCTCCCTGAGTCTCTCTCTACCAGCTGGTCTCTACAGCTGAGTCACCCCATGCTCTGCTCCATCCAACACTCATGCCTTCTGTCATTCACCACACACACACAAAACACTATCTACTCCCTGCCCACACACACACACTCTACCCCCCCATACACACATACACACACTACCCCCTGCTTACACACACACTCTACCCCCCCCATACACACATTACCCCCTGCCAACACACACATACACATTCTCTACCGCCACCCCCCCACACACATAGACACTACATCTCACTAAGCAAACAATCAAATGTACCCAAAAACTAACAACTAGGAGCCCAGAACTGCCAATCTGGTCTAACGGCTATAAACACTGCCTCCCTCCTCCCCCCCACCCCCAGGCCACCTGTCCCCTCACTGTCAGGCCGGCTGGGGAACACCTGGTCTCCCCTCAGCACAGAGCTCAGAGTTGGACTGCAGTGGGGACCATCAGAGAAGAGGCAGGGGCCTCCCCACAGCCCGGAAGGGGGCCTAGGAGAGCCCCAGCCCCCAGCCCCGTCCTCCCCCAGCCTCTAAGGACAGGGCTGGGCTCTTCAGTCAACACCCCCATGCTCCCCAGCCTGCAGCCTGGCCTACATGATCTTCTCTCCTAGTCTGATGTCAGTGAAGCTGAGGGGGATCGGTTCAACTCACCTCAGTACAAGTACAGACCAGCCGAGCCAGTGAAAAAGCTTGCTTTCTAGTAACTATAATTTTCCGAGTTCGAATCCCGATGTGGGCGAAACCGAGGTGGGACTACCCCCGGTACTCCCAGCATGCCTCAGCAGAGGCTCACCTCCACCTGGAGGAGATGTGACGCGCACCATGATGTCTTTGTGACAGACAGGAAGTGGCGTTCACCTGAAGCTCGGTGTCAGGGCTCTTGCTAGAACAGCCTGTTTAACGCTGAGCGGCGGCTAATTGTAATCCCTCCCTTTCCCTTCTGACCTGTGACAGAGAAGGGAAAGGATTTAGACCAGGACTCAGCAGGAAGGATTAGAGGCTTTCAACTGTCCTCTAGCTCCGCCACACACACACACATAGACACACAGACACACACTCTTAACATGAGCAGCATGTTAAAAGAGGTGAATGCAGGGAGATTTGTTAGCGATAGTCCTGCCTAGCAGCAAGACTGACTGGGTCATTGACAGGTCATGTAGGAGCAGAGATGTCTAGAGCTGTTAGGCTTGCATCTCCTCTCTCAGTCTCTCTCTCTCCAAAACGACAGATTATAAAGGCGTATGTGTGTGTATATATATATATATATATATATATATATAAAGAGCCCATCTGTAATTACGAGGGCCTGGTAGAGCTCAGGGTGTCATGGCTGGTTTTAGCTGCGTGGCTACATCAGCTCTCTGCAGTCTTGGGTGTTCAGAGACGCTCAGCGGCAGCGTTCAGGGGCAGCATTCAGGGGCAGCGTTCAGGGGTCGCATCAGAGGACGGCTAGCTTCACCCACAGAAGAAGCCAGCCAGCCTGCGTCTGCGCAGCAAAGACACACAGTGTCTCCTCAGCTGAACAGGGCCAGTCTGCCAGCAGGAACAATGGAGAGGGGGATGAAGAAGAGGGAGACGACAGGGTGGAGACACGGATCAATCCCTCCTTTCATTCCCCAGGACCCCCCACCTAACACACACAGCCAGGGCCAGCAGCACCACACACAGCCTGGGGAAATGGGCACACAGGGGCCTGGACTCCACCAGGACCAGGGCCCCAGCGACCCTCGAGCCAGTGTCACTTCCGGACTCAAAGGGCAGTGTTTGTTCTCTGGAGGTATGAATGTATGAGCTTTAATGTGTCAGGATGTGGCTCTCTTGGGTGAGAGAGGGTGAGTGTGAGTGTGTGTGTGAGAGAGAGAGAGAGAGAGAGAGAGAGAGAGAGAGAGAGAATTGGGTATTTAAGTAAAGAGGACAAAAACATTTGTGTAGGGCCCACATTAATCTTTCAAAAGCACCCAACTTAAAATGCTTTTAACAGACGCTTCATAGATGAAATTCTCAAAGCAGCTAACTTCAGAGAAATGACTGATGCATTATTTCATACCCTCCCCATTAATCTTTTATAAAAAATACAAAAAAACACCTTACCATGAATGTAGAACAAGGCCAACTATGTACCACAGGCTGGCTTAGCAGCCTAGCCTAAACATGACCCAGCGATTTAAACACTTGTGTTATTCTTTCATTAGAAGCTATTCAACCCAGAGTGTTATGGTGTTATAGTCCTACAGTCTTGGTCTGGAGGAAACAGGGTTTCAGCTCAGCCTACCCTTTATATTACGTTGCTATGCTCAATGACTGATGCTCTTTGTAAAAGCTCTCTCTTGTAAGTCGCTTTGGATAAAAGCGTCTGCTAAATGAATAAATGTAAATTTAATATTTAAAATAAATTATTTATAATATTCAAATATTACTTGGTAACGTGTCCTAAAACGGGAGGTCAATATTTTGAACCACCGGGGAAATGAAAACATGGCGTGTTGTGATCACAACCTTATTGTGTGTCCGTTCTACTTTAGTTGAATGTGAAGAAACTGTGTGTTTCCATGATCCACCCAAATGTTTCTGAGAAACCTGGAGATAACCTCTCTACCTTGAGGTCACAGCTCAGCTGAGGCTGGGTGGCACATCTCTCTTCACTGGTCACAGTGGTGAGGACTGGGGGAGGACTAGGGGAGGACTGGGGGAGGGGACACGAACATTTCCGAATTCTTCAACCTGACTGCAGTTCCTGCCGCTGCTTGTGTGTGAAGTTGAAACAGATATCATGGCGCTGGAACTTTAGCGGAATTCCACATTTACACCAAAGCTGTTTCATGTTCTCCTCTCCCCCAGTCAACAGTTCCCTAATGCGGGTGTTCCAGTGTCTAATTCTGCGGGTGTAAAAACCCTCCAGTTGGTATTTTTTTTAAGACTGGGAGGGTTTGAGAACCCTCCTGATTACGCACGTGCCTGATTTTGTTGAGTAACGTGAGCACGTGAATTTGTCGGAGTGGCTCTAGCCATTCCAAGCTCGTGCTTGTGTAAACACATCAGTTAGTCCTGCGACATTGTTGACAGTAAAACCATCAATTAGCCTCATTAATGTATGAAAAAATACATTTTCAAACAAGGAAAACGAGCCAGCGGTTATAAGAACTGCAAACGTTACACCAACACAAACTTTTTTTTACATGACTTCAAAATGTCAAATGTATTTCTTTAAAACAAGGATGTTGGTCGTAACATATGTATAATATGTATTTATATAATATATCATATATAAGTGATCTTACCCTAAAACCACCAGTTCTCCGTACTTCACTGGGTCCTTGGTCAGGGCGCAGTGCTCCTCCTGACTCGGGGAAAACATCAGCAAACCTCTAATAAGGAGACAGGAGTTCCCTTCAAAAAGCGTTAGAAGTGACCATTTTACACTACGAATCCCCGTCTAATGCATCGCGTCATTAAATTAAGTTAGTTTTGCTCTACGAATTGTGGAATTAAACTTTATTTTTAGATGAAATTAGACCTTCTCCTCGTCATTAACGTCATTCAGCTGTTTGATTCTCTGAGGCAGAAACAGCTCTGAGCAGGGTGGATCATACCATCAGCCACTACTTTACTTTTTTGGGGGGGAGGACATACTGTACAAAATTCACCAACAAAGGTTTTTAGACTTCCAATATATTTTTTAGTTCTCTTTAAATATACATTCATAAACCTTGACTAAAATTCAGTGAAGCGCTCTATTTTGCTTATTTGTTTTTGTTTTGTTTTGGTCAAATGATAGAACGTATTTGAGCTAGACAACCCCCTTGCGTATACAGTTTATGGTCGTGGCTGGATTTGAGGCGTCACCTTCTATTATGTAAACAAAGGCTGCAGTCTGGGACAGGCAGAATCATGGGCAGCATAGACACTAGACTTATTATTAAACATACATCTAGTTAAAGGAGGTTTTAAGAACTTTAACTGTCTCAGTTTATGAGAGAATTGCATGAGGGACTGATTTTGTGACTTCAATAATGACAGACATGTTAAATTGTGTCAAATCGGATGCCAACATATGCCTGTAAACATCTGTTTGACCAGCGAGGACAACAACTAATTCAGCTGTTTTGAGGGTCATTGTTCAAACTCGATGTCAGCAGTTCAGCCTCCCACTAACACATAGACTACAGTAAACACATGGAGAGAAGAAAAACACAACGCCCTTTTTTCGCTGACCCTCTATAATGTGTTGAGGGTCAGTTGGGGTCATGTTGCTAACAGCCATGAAATAATCTTGATCTGATGATGTAAGGCGGCTTTAGAAGGTCCACTGACCACGTGCAGGTTCTGTTTTATCCTGTTGCTGTAATGTCTGGGCCAACACTTAACCAGCCACCATACTTTGTCCTAAACTCAACCAGGTTGGTTTGTGACCCTTTCAACCTCCAACCCAACCCCCACCTCAGGTCAATTTATGGCACCATCCCCTGCCTGTGAAAACAAGCTGAGTGTCTCAATGTGTCTCTACTAGTCTGCCTTGTGAGCAAGACCGTTCACATTTCCCAAATTTTTATTTATTAAACCTTAACATGAACGTCTTGGAAGAAACATTTGACAAAGATACGATCAATACATAAATGTACACATTTGAAATTATTTTAATGAGAAAAACCACAAAACCACACACTCTTATTTGAACCCAGACCATGTCCAGACACACCTCACACCTTTCTGACTGAACGAACGTGTCGCTTCTACACGTTCGTTTGACAGCTTGACATCACTGCCCCTGTCGTACTAAGATCAGAATTAGGACTTCAGAACTCAGAAAATAAGAACTTTCACTGTTCGATACCCAGCCATGCCAAATGAAGTTGTGTCCTGGGGCAAGACATTCCTCCTTTCACGGTCCCTGCACTTACTGTAAGTTGCTCTGGATAAGAGTGTCTGATAAGTGTTTTTAGTTTTTTAGGAGAAGTCTCCAAATCTCGTTGTACAATTGTATAATGACAATAAAGGGCATTATATTCTATTCTATAAGTGACTGAACGTAGACGTACGACTAGGAAGAGTGAAGACTGCAAAGTGCTTGACGACGTTCTAATCTTATCTGTCCATCTGGAAGGAATACAGACAGATTAAACCACGACATTTATAGGCTCCTGTTCCTACGCGTTCACACGGCCCTGAATAGTAACTGGGAGTAACGGTGAGCATGATTTGGTTGTGCTCAGGGATCGAGCTATACTTGCCATCAGCGTTTAACCAAACTGCAGACTAGGCCCTGAGCAAGCTGAAACAGCCCCCTGTTCTAATGAGGGTATACAGCCCGTGTCTGTGTGTCTGTGTCTCTGTGTGTGTGTGTCTGTGTGTGTGTGTGTGTGTGTGTGTCTGTGTGTCCTCTTTCATTCACAGGGTATTGTCTCCTTAAAAGAACACTGTTCAGAGCCATTTCCATATAACTCCCTTCTCATATCAGCCTCCACTCCCACAAACACACACACACACGTAATACTCGCAGTCATACACACATGCATGCTCCTATACAAGGACACACACACTGGAGCAGGGGATCAAAGGTTCTGTAGCACATACCACAGTGATAGATAGCAGATGGAGGGAGGGATCTACTATGGTGGCTGTGCGCTTGTGTGTTTGCGGTGTGTGTTTGAGGTGTGTGTTTGAGGTGTGTGTGTAGATCTATGTTTAGGAGGAGGAGGCTGATGTTACTAGGCAGGATGTCTGAGCAACAGAGGCTCAACACAGTAACTGGATTGCACAATAGGGAGTAACCATTTAAGTCGGGATGGCACAGTGAAGAAAAAACAGCATTTTACTCCCCCCGCCCCCCCACTCCCCCCGCCCCCCCCCCCCCCCCCCCATCTCCCCGCCCCCCTCACATCTCCAAAGCCCCCATTCCCAGCCCCCACCTCCCAGGCCCCCACCTCCCAGGAGTGGGTGAATCTGGGCAGCTGGAAGTGAACACTGAAAGGTCCTCAGGAGTTATGGGACTGAAGGAGACTATTTTCCATGTGTGCGTTTACTCGAGCCTTTTGAGCCTTTCTTTCCCTCCAGAGTTCCACAGCTTCACATGGAGTTCATTTACTGGCTTCTTTTCTCTAGATCAGTGTAGGAGTTTCCCCAGTAACTGCCAGTGTGTCATTTGCAGCGTCTTGACTGAGTAACATTTCACAAGAAAGGAAATGGCGCTCGTCTGAAAACGTCTCCCACTGGGTCTGTTTGAGGGAAAGTGCATCACTCTGCTCCAAATTCCTCAGTAAAAGCAAGCGACTGCAGCCAGTAAGGACCCCATTACGGCTCCAATTACGATGGGCATAAATCTGACAAGCAGCAACAACAAAAAAACACACCATAAAAGACATGCATTTCTTCCTTGTATATTAAAATGTGTAAATCACATCCCAGCAGATCCAGGAAGCCTCAGCAGGAGAGGAACCCCAGCAGAGAGGTCAGAGTTCAGGTTCTGTTGCGCCTTTGGTGACGCTACATCTCCCTGAAGGAGTGGAACTGGGCTCCAATCAGCTGACTACAGCTCGGTGGGGGGGCGGGTAGAGAATGGGAGCAATGTGTTGTCCCTCCCCCCCACAAACCCCGTCCCCCACCCCTGTACACACACAAACCCCTTCTAAACAACAGTTCTCTTGTTGCTGGCTTCTCCCCTCCCTCCTGGAGGACCACAGATGTTTCTCCAGGTGACTAACCGACCACAGAAGAAGAAATATCAACTTCATCAAATAGGATCTTCCATCACAGTCGTCTCCCCCCTCCTGTTAGAGGATGTATCTCTCATTCCTGCTCCAACCTGCCAGAACAAAAGACTAAGAGGAAGTGGAAAATGTGGAAGTTTCCAAAATGCTGACTGGAGGGCAGTTGTTCGTCATAAGTTGTTTTTACAGTTAGTGGCAGCTGCTTCTACTTCCTGTCCTGCCCACAGTGGTGGTAATGATGAACACAGGGATGAATGTCTGGCTGTCATGTTACACAAGACTTGTATTCTGTTGACATCCCCCCCCCCCCCCAAAAAAAAAACATTGTGAAATAATGTACGATTTTAGATGTTGAAACAGAACAACTAAAAGGTGCTGAGTCACGTTTTAAAGAATGTTCCACTGAGTCACAGTGATGTTCTCAAACATGCTACTTACTCCCTCAAGAGCAGGAGTGTCAACTCCTGGTCCTCAGGGGCCGCTGTCCTGAAGGTTTCAGATCAGGGATCACCAACCCTAGTCCTCAGGGGCCGCTGTCCTGAAGGTTTCAGATCAGGGATCACCAACCCTAGTCCTCAGGGGCCGCTGTCCTGAAGGTTTTAGATCAGGGATCACCAATCCTGGTCCTCGAGGTCCGCTGTCCTGACCGTTTTAGATGTTTCCCTGCTCTAGCACACCTGATTCAAATGAACAGGTTGTTATCAAACTCTGTGCAAGTCTGATAATGACCTATTCATTAGCATATGGTGTGCTGGAGCAGAGGAACATCCGTCCTGGTTGCTTTATCCGTTTCCTGACATGAGACTTGATACAGTGGCGCCTCCCAGTGGTGAGAAACGAAAGAATGGCCCACATACAGCCCTGGTGCCCATCATTTAAAGTTTAACTTTAGTTTGTACTATTTGATATTGTACAGTTGTCAGTATTTTGTTGTATAACAAGAGAGCAAAATAACACAGCGAATTCAGTCAGATTCAATAAGCATCCCTTTTATTAACGGTCACCTGTTACAAAAAGAATGAAATATTCAGTGTTAATGAAATCAGCAACAATATATAGCAAGTGTTGATTACAGATGATATGGGACACCTATCTCTAGAGTTGTTACAGTAGGATTAAAAACCTCTATACTGTAGGCCTGTCACTGCTGCTCCAACTGCACAGGTCACATGACCGCACAGGTGGTCACATGACCGCACAGGTGGTCACATGACCGCACAGGTGGTCACATGACCGCACAGGTGGTCACATGACCGCACAGGTGGTCACATGACCGCACAGGTGGTCACATGACCGCACAGGTGGTCACATGACCGCACAGGTGGTCACATGACCGCACAGGTGGTCACATGACCGCACAGGTGGTCACATGACCGCACAGGTGGTCACATGACCAGCTCTCTTATTGGAGCAGCATTTCAACACACGCATACACATCCTCTATGCATCTCCATGGTTACAGTTACTTAGTGACCCCTCGTTCATGCTGGGACACACCCTGACCCCTCCCCTCCCCCCCTCCCCTCCCACCCAAAACTCAGCCAACAGAATGCATGGAGCTATGACATCATGAGTGCATCAACTGTGTGTGACTTGTCTGAATGCGAGCGAGGATGTCATTGACAATGAGGCCAGCAGGTCCTAACAGGTACGTTTAAACAATACATAATTTACTCTTTTTTTTTACCAAAAAAAAAAAAAGTTGGAAAACCCCCAAAAAGTTCATTTTAGCGATTCCAGAAATTCATTTTCCCTCTAGACAAAGAAAACTACAGATGAAAACTACAGCTGTATTCAAAGATGAATCCTTTCGCCAGAAGCAGGAGGATCGTAGTAAAGGTGGGGGAGGCTGTCAGAAAGAGGCTGCTCTGGCTGTGCTTCAGGAGGGGGAGAGGAGTGCTAGGTGGGGCCCCCTGTGGAGGCAGCCAGGGCTGGACTGGGGGTCCGGAGTGTTGGGGCCCTGCCTGCCTGGAGGCTGGGGGGGGACCAGAAGTAGAGGTGAAGGGTCAGCAAGTGGAGGCTGGGGGTTTGAGGTGGACAGTTGAAAGGTTGAGGGCCCTGAGGGGGGGTGGGGGGGAGTGTGTGTTGGGATGGAGAGCGAAAAGTGGGCTTCCCACATCTAAAGCAGCAGGAGGGTGGGGGTGTAGTGAGGGGAGGGGGCTCTTTGGAGGGTGGGGCACCCCTCCTATAACTCTGGAGAGTCTTTGTCTGTCTCCTGTGGAAGAAGGAAGAAAAGAAGAATCACCTTTACATGTCCAACACAAGATGCTGTCCTCAGTATCACAAGTGTGTGTGTTCAGACTGTGCCTGTGTTCAGACTGTGTGTGTGTGTGTGTGTGTGTGTGTGCAGTCTCCTACCCCCTCCTGCCTCTTGGTGAGCTGCCTGTTGACAGACTGCAGCAGGTGCTGCAGATCTCTGACCGTCTGAGTCAGGCCTGCTGTCACCTTCTCCTTCCTGTCCATCTCCTCCTGGGGGCAGACAGGAGCACAGAGGGAGTCAAACACTTCAAACAGCCACAACAACAACAGGCTCGATTTTGGGGGGTTTCGCAAGGTTTGGAAGTTGATGCCGAAGCAACAATGGATTGTAATAATTACAGTAGGAGTAATGAAGTAGAGGAGGGAGGAAGGAAGGAGATCCTACCGTCTGTGATGAGAAGTTGTCGTTCTCAATCAGGTCCTGTTGGCCCGCCTCTTTGAAGATCTCCTCCTGGATCAGGTCCAGGGACTGCTGGGCCTGGAGGGAGAGACCGTGAGAGAAACGTCCCTGTGTGTGTGTGTGTGGAGGAGACATCCCTGTGTGTGTGTGTGTGTGTATGGAGGAGACGTCTCTGTGTGTGTGTGTGTGTGTGTGGAGGAGACGTCCCTGTGTGTGTTTGTGGAGGAGACGTTCCTGTGTGTGTTTTACCTTATAAAGGTCTCCTGCCACCTTCTGCCTCTCGCTCTCTTCCGTCTCCAGCTTGGACAGAGTCTCCGTCAGCTGGGTCTTAAGCTGCGCACACACACACACACACTCTCTCTTACACATCGGACACAATAGCCTCCTACTGACAGTTGACATTGACATTTCCATAGGTGCTTGTCAAATGTCAGGAGAGGAGCTCTCATTTCAAACACGGCCAAACTGGTTTCTTCTTGAAGATCACCAAACGTTACGTGAGGCTGTAAACTTTAAACACTCCGGCCTGCATTTCCTGTGTTTGACGGTAAATATGAAAACGGAACCCAGTGTTGTGTTGCACTACAGGACATCAAGAGCGGTGGGACAGAGGCGAGAGACAGAGACGAGAGACAGAGACCGACAGGTGTGTGTGAGCGTGTTAAGAGTGAGCGTGTGCGTGCGCGTGTTTCCGGTCTCACAGTGGAGAGCAGAGTAGCTGAAGAGTACAGGAAGTGTATCCCCAGAGATGAGCACCATGATGCGTTCATAGGGGCAGCAGTGTGTTTTCAGAAAGCCTGTTAGCTGTGACGGTGTTACAGGTGAACTGTGCTTCAGCTCAGCCTTCGGTAGAATCAGGTTTCAACACGTCAAACATCCACAACTCTAGATTCTGATCGAGAATCCCCCCCCCCCCCCCCCCAATCTCCTTAGTCCTGACTGTGTTGGTGTGTGTGGAGGTCTGGAGTTGTGGATGCTTGTTCTAGTAGGTGTGAGAGAGGCTGAGGACAGGGAGGCTGGAGTGAGCTCTACCTGAAGGGGGGGGGGGAGGATAGGGGGGAGGCTTACCAATGTGAGCTCCTCATTCTGCCTGACAGCCTCTGTGTAAGAGCCATCAAGTTTGCTCTGCAATTCAGTCAACAGATCTTTGAGCTGAAATGAAGTTTGAGATGATGTTTATCACGGGAGCGTGTGTGTCTGAAACCTGGGGGATCGCTGGGTAGTAGGAGGGAAACTAACACCAAGAATCCAGGTAGTATGGGGGGCAGTACTAGTGGGGGGCAGAACTAGAGGGGGCACAGCAGTTTCATCACTTCATGGGACATCGGTCTGAACACACAGCTGTAGATATTGTCTCTATGGCAACATGATGACAAACGTTTTCCCTCTTGATGAATTCTCGTTAATATGTGCCTTGAAACAGAAACAGAGCCTTATGGTTTAGTGTGTGTGTGTCATAAATGTCTTTATTATGTGTAGCGCCTGTGTTGGTGTGGTAGATAAGATGGTGCTAGTTCCTCTGAAGTGTAAAAACGGTCCATGCGATCGTAAAACGATCAGCTGAGATGAAATGTGAGAACGTTGTGTTCTTACCGTTCCATGTGGAAACACAAAGAAGACAAACAGAAACACAAACGCCACATACACAACATCACCATGACTACACCATTATGATGTCACTCACTATGACAACGGAGAAGCACTACGACTATGTCACCATGACATCGCAGAATCACTACAAATCCATCATGACATATCCCTACTGTCAAATCACTGAATCCCTACAAATCCATCATTATGACATCACCCACTGTGACATCACAGAATCACTCCATCATTATGACATCACCCACTGTGACATCACAGAATCACTCCATCATTATGACATTACCCACTGTAACCTCACAGAATCACTCCATCATTATGACAGTGGGTCCCAAACTTTTTCTGCAGGGCCCCCCTTTCTGAAGATTAGAATATTTTCGAGCCCCCCCACACTGACACAAACATACAAATCCCTTGTTTCTAAACCTTGCCGCGCCCCCCCTGCAATACCTCCGCGCCCCCCTTAGGGGGCGCGCCCCCCAGTTTGGGAACCACTGCATTATGACATCACTGTGACCTCACAGAATCACTCCATCATTATGACATCACTGTGACCTCGCAGAGAGGGGTCAGCTCACCTCTCGGACCTCCGTCACGTAGGTGGCGCTCTCTCGCTCCGCCCGCTCCAGCTCCGCCTCCAGGTGCTGCTTGTCTCTTCTCAACTGAGGAAGAGGAGGTGGTATAAACACAACCTGCATCACAGAACTGTGAACTAGAGAACTGCGCGGGACTGTTTTTTTCATCCCGCTCCCGCTGAATTTCTGACCATTACCGCCCGCTCCCGCTAAGTGTGCGCAACGTGCCCGCCCAGACCAGCGATGTGTCTCCAATATAGTTAGCAAGCAAGCTCTTACCAACAGGGCTGCTTGAATGAGCTACTATACAATCGTTTTAATGGGAACATAAATAGACAAAGCAACACGCATTTAAATATAACTTTGTTTTATTAAAATACCTTTTATATAAACCTTGCATAATCACATGGCACCTAAAACAGGCTGCTTTGCAAATCACAATATAAATATGAAAATTGTCAGCCTACTAGTAACACCGCCAACACGCCTCTTTATGTAGCCTATGACCTCAATAACAAATGGCAACGAGAGGCTGAGTGGCTCAAACAGTAGTAGCATAGCCTAAAATAAACTAAGTTAATAAATTAATTTAACGAATCACTTGCCAATATTGCTATGGAGGAAGAGAATGTTGCTGACCGACTGTGGCCCCATTCTCGTGCGTCTCTCTTCCAAGATGCGCCCACAGACACTAAATGTACTAAACTAGATGCGGGAATACTGAAGATGACACGCGCTAGCTTTGAGAGCGCTTGTCGAACTTGCCTTGTTTAGTTTTAATGGTGTACACAACTTGTTTAATGTTCTGCTCTACTTCGTTGGTTGACTGAGTCATGACTCAGTAGTACCTAGCTATTAGAATCCCGCACAAACCAGCAGTATTTTTTTTAGCCGCCCGTTGCCGCCCGCAGTTAAATTGAAACCGCCCGTTCCCGCAAGATTTGCGTTGGGTCCCGCGGGGTCCCAGGGCAGACCTCTACTGTGAACTGTGTGTGTGTGTGTGTGTGTGGTGATCGAGTGTGTGTTGTGAGGACCTACATTTTCCAGCTCTCCAACATCGCTCAGTCTTTCCACTTCCTGTTCCAGTGTTGTGACTTTGATGGTCATCTGAGGGAGACAGGAAGTGGGAGTGTTAGAACCTGCTGCTGGATCACAGGGGGACCAGCTTCACTCTCTGTGACCTCTGACCTCTTTGAGCTCCGCCTGGCCCAGCTCCATCTTGGCCTTCCAGCGGGTCTCTTCCTGCTCCACGCTGCTCTGCAGGCGCTGCAGGATGCCCTCCTGTGGACACAGCCGGTATTACACCTCTGTTCCCACATCCATTATATTACATGCTCTTATCCAGAGTGCCTTACAGCAAGTACAGGAACATTCCCCCTGAGGCAAGTAGGGTGAAGTGCCTTGCCAAAGGACACAACGTCAACGTTGGCACAGCCTTCCCCTCAGACACAAACCCGTCACCCCCACCCCGTCCCTGTCTCACCGTCTCTGCCAAGACCTTCTTGTACGTCTCACAGTCCTTCTGGAGAACCTTCTGAGCCTCCTCAGACTCCTTCAGCTTGTCAGCCAGAACCTGGAGGAGCCACAACACAGCAGAGGTGATGTCATCTTGGTGGAGAGACGTCAAGAGGGAGGGAGGGGGGGAGAGAGAGGAGCGGCTCGCTAGCTCACCGTGACCTCCTCTGCTGCAGGAGCAGGAGAAGCAGGGCTGGCCTCCTCTGCTTCAGGAGGAGTAAGAGGAGGTGCAGGGCTGGCCTCCTCTGCTGCAGGTAGCTGGGCTGCCGCACTCTCAAACCTCTGGAGCCATTCCTGGTGATCCTGGGAGGAGGAGGGGGAGAAAGAGACAGGGAGGGAGGGAGGAGGAGGAGAAGAGAGGATGAATAGTCACATTAGAGAGCGAGAAAGCACAGGAGAAGGGAGGGGTGGAGGGAAGAGCAGGAGAAGGGAGGGGTGGAGGGAAGAGCAGGAGAAGGGAGGGGTAGGAGGGAGGGAGGAACAGACGAGGGGAGGGGTGGAGGGAGGAGCAGGAGAAGAGAGGGGTGGAAGGGAGGAGCAGACGAGGGGAGGGGTGGAGGGAGGAGCAGGAGAAGGGAGGGAGGAGCAGGAGAAGAGAGGGGTGGAAGGGAGGAGCAGACGAGGGGAGGGGTGGAGGGAGGAGCAGGAGAAGGGAGGGAGGAGCAGGAGAAGCGAGGGAGGAGCAGATGAGGGGAGCAGACTTGTGGTTTCTGGGAGGTCAGCTTGCCTGTTCGGTGGGCAGAGGGACATGAGGCAGCAGCCTGTGGAGAACCTCTCTGCACTCTGCCTGAGCTGAATCCAGACCTGTCTGGCTCTCCTGTAGAGGGGAGGAGGAGGGAGGGAAGAGAGAAGGACCACAGGAGAGATTTAACACCACCCGACACGGACCACTCCCTCACTTGGGACATATGAAATCCCCTCAGACAGATTCAGCCCTCAAAAACATCGACATTCTGGGCATTCAGGAAGAGCTTCAATAACAAGAAGGACGACAGAACCAACACTGGTCCATCACTGTCATTTGAAGAAACTTCACCGATATCATCTCCCTCTCCAGGAGGACTACAGCCTAATGCATTACCCTTCTGCTGTCCCCCTGAACAACCTCCACTCCCAGCCCAGCCTCTCAGCCCCCTAGCCCAGCCTCTCAGCCCCCTAGCCCAGCCTCCCAGCCCCCTAGCCCAGCCTTCCATCCCCCTAACCCAGCCTCCCATCCCCCTAGCCAAGCCCCCCAGCCCAGCCTCTCAGCCTCCCAGCCCGTCCTGGAGCCCCCTGACCCTGTCACATCCACACCCTCGATTAGCATCCAGCTGTCACCTCCGTCTCTCTACACATTAACACTGTGGCACGTGTGTGTGTGTGTGTGCGTCTCTCAAAAAAGAAGCAGCTGGGACGGAGATCAGACTGTACCCTTCTGTGTGTGTGTGTACCCTGCTATGTGGGTGTATCTATGTTTGACGACCACACAGCTCAGATCATTAGAACACGACACCATCAACAAGATCCAAACCCACTGACCATGATGAGCCCCCAGCAGGGACCTCTGACCCTGACTGACTGGTCTGAAAGGTCATCACTCTAGACCAGGAAGTGGTAGTGAAGGGATTGAAGAGGGTGTATTGATCACAGCAGAGCAGATGATGGTATGTTGATCACAAAGATTGGGACGCATGCTAGATTTGAAAACAGGTCATGTATGAAGTCACATGATGCGACGGGTCATGTATGAAATCACATGAAGCGACGGGGAGCCAAACATCTAATGAACGTCATGAATCTCAAACTGACAATCTTGATGAAACAGGTCGAAGGTCAAATGTCACTCTGATCTCTGGGTTTGGAGAAAGCAGCAGGTGAATAAGGCTGTTATGAGGCTGGATTCTTTAGCTGTGTCTTAGCAAGCAGAACGCAAAAAAAGCAGCGCTGCATTCCAATCCAAACTCATGAATCTCAAACTGACAATCTTGATGAAACAGGTCGAAGGTCAAATGTCACTCTGATCTCTGGGTTTGGAGAAAGCAGCAGGTGAATAAGGCTGTTATGAGGCTGGATTCCTTAGCTGTGTCTTAGCAAGCAGAACGCAAAAAAAGCAGCGCTGCATTCCAATCCAAACTCATTAGTTATCTCCTCAGAGGGAGGGAGGATACTGTAACAGCTTCACAACCTGCCAAATGTTTAAAATACTGAGAATGAGAGGGTAGAGAGGGTGAATGAGTATGCAGCACTTGTATGAAGGATGTAAGAATCTCACTGACTGATTATGGAAATATTTTTTGAAAGGGGAGGGGAAATGGATCAGATTGGAGTCTAGAGTGAGGTAGACTGAGGGAAGGGGGGGTTGGGGGGGGGGGGGTTTCGAACCTTGGCTGTCTTGCTGAGTTTCCCCTGCAGCATGGCCTCAGTGGCTGAAAGAGCCTCCATAGCGCTCCAGTTTTTCTGCCGAAGCTCCTGCTTAGTTTCAGAGAGACACGACTGTGAGCCTCAGCGATGAAGAGGAAGGACTGGGAGATACAGACACACTTCATCTGCTGTTCTCCATCAGCAGGGAGAGAAAATAAAAGTGGAAGCTTTTTTCTGATTGGTCAGATCAGGCACAACGTCTGCCGATCTGGATCACTAGCAGGGGGTCACAAACAGGAGGAAGTGTTTACGATAAGAAGCCGATTTTAAAATCGGCTTCAAATAAGGATCTACCTCGTCAACAAGGAGGCCGTTTGAGAAGACATGATTGCCGTTATGCCCAGAAGCTTCCACACGCACAGACATGCACACATTCACAGGCAAGACTCCCTAAACAGACTGACTGCCATTCAGAACTGACTTCTTACAGTGTAACTGGCTCAATTTGGTCAAATAACTATTAGAGACATCAGAGGTGCTTCTGAGTGTGAGAAACCATCCCTGACTGATCTGGAGGGAGGGAGTTGGTTTAAACCCAACAGAGAGAGAGAGGGGGGGAGGGAGAGAGAGAAGGAGAGCGAGAGAAAAAGAGGAAGAGTGAGGCAGAGGGAGGGAGAGAGATAGAGGCAGAGAGATAGAGGTGGAGGCAGCGAGAGGCTGGGATGAGGAGAAACCCAGGATGCCGGATGCACAGGGCGAGGCTGGGGGTCAGGGGTGAGGCTTGGGGGTCAGGGTTCGAAACTTCAGCCAGAGTTGTGGACGTACGTTGTTCTTCTTCCTGTGGAGCTCCAGGGAGTCTCTCAGCTCAGCCAGCTCAGCCTGCAGGACACACACCTGCTTCTGGCTCTCTGCCAGCCTGGAGGGGGGGGGGAGGAGAGACCAGATGAGGGAACTGCTAACACCCCCACAAGGACAGGACAACAAGGTAGGCCAAACCAGTGGAGGGAGGTGAACCTGTACTCACGCAGTCAGTAGCTCTGAGCTGGGAGCTTCAGTCTGGGACTCCTGCTTTGGGAGGGGTCAAAGGTGAAACAAACACATGGATGGTATGGATGTTTCTCTGATCATGATGTTGAGGGGTGAAGCCTCTCTTACCTGCTGCTCCTGCTGCTGCTGCTGCTGCAGCTGCTCTTCCTTGAGGCTCAGCTCAGCAGCTCTGCTCTCCAGCTCAGCAGCTCTGCTCTGCAGCTCAGCAGCTCTGCTCTCCAGCTCAGCAGCTCTGCTCTCCAGCTCAGCAGCTCTGCTCTCCAGCTCAGCCTGAAGATTCTGCACCTCCTGCTCCTTGGAGGCCAACCTGCAGGAGCACCAAGGCTCAGTACAGACAGCTCAGGGCTGGAGGAGGGAGGGAGGATGTGTGTATGTGTGTGTGTACTCACTGGGCCTGCAGTTCTAGGTCTCTGGAGGAGGTGGCGCTCTTCTCCTCAGCCTGCTGCTGTTTCAGCTGCTCTGCCTCTGACTGCAGGGCTGCAACCTGCTGCTCTAGAGCCTGGGACACACACACAAACACACACACACCACACACACACACACGTCATCAACGACTTCGAACTGCACATTTTATAATCCCATATTCCTTGATTTTGTGTGAGTGAAGCTGGGAGCTCCATCCAGGTGTGTCCAGGTGGAGCCTAGAGGGAGGGGAACACACCTGCATGGCCTGCTGCCTGGCAGAGCTGCTGTCCAGGGCTGCCTGGAGACTGTCCTCCAACACCTGGATCTGCTCTTCCCTCTCCTGCATCCTGAAACACAACATCCTGTTAGCCCTCATCCTGAAACACAACATCCTGTTAGCCCTCATCCTGAAACACAACATCCTGTTAGCCCTCATCCTGAAACACAACATCCTGTTAGCCCTCATCCTGAAACACAACATTCTGTTAGCCCTCATCCTGAAACACAACATCCTGTTAGCCCTCATCCTGAAACACAACATCCTGTTAGCCCTCATCCTGGAACACAACATCCTGTTAGCCCTCATCCTGAAACACAACATCCTGTTAGCCCTCATCCTGAAACACAACATCCTGTTAGCCCTCATCCTGAAACACAACATCCTGTTAGCCCTCATCCTGAAACACCACATTCTGTTAGCCCTCATCCTAAAATACAACATCCTGTTAACCCTCATCCTGAAACACAACATCCTGTTAGCCTGAAATACGACACCACACAAACACTCCGGCCCATCCCACAAAACCCAACAGGCAGTTTTAGCTGTGAAGAACAGCAGTGTGCTCCAGCTCAGGAACTCACTTGTTCTGCAACTCCTCCACAACGGAGTGAGACGAGGACTGGAGGAAGAGAAGAAGACAGAGGTGAAGGTGGCAGCACAGCTACATCACAAGGTCAGAGGTCAGGATGACAGGACGCAGCTCTCTCTAACCTGTTCAGGGATCTGGAGTTTCAAAGCCTCCAGTTCTTGTTTGAGAGCCTGGCTCTCCAGCCTCACAGCCTGTAACAACACACAGCACTGTCAACACTGCTGCCTGCAGACAGCTGATCTCAGTAAAGTTCTGCTGCAGCGTGGACGGTTTGTGTCTGATTGGCATCCCTCTCTCTCCCCTTCCCTCTGCTCGGCCAATCCTGGCGATCCTCCTCACCTTAAGCTCCTCCTCCTTGTTGGCCACCTCGATCAGGCCGGCCTTCAGCAGATCCTCCACAGTCTTGATGTTCTCCTCTCTCTCCTGAACACTGTGTGTGTGTGTGTGTGTGTGTGTGGGGGGGGGGGAAAGAATGTTTACTATGCTGACTCAAAGCAGCAGATCCCCCCCGTTCTGTTTGGCCCCTTCTCACTCACCTCTTCTGGAACTGGTCGAAAGCCAGATGAGAGGCAGCCTGGGAGAGCGGGGAGAGAGGGGAGAGAGGTAAAGAAGGAGTTACGAGATGTGCATTCTGAGGGGTCGATAGCTGGAAAGGTTGATGTTTGTAGAAAGCAGTTTCCACTCTGACCTGGTCAGAAATCTGAGCCTGCAGATTCTGAAGCTCTGCTTTCAGTGACAAGTTCTCATTGTGCATCGCCTGAGGAGAGGGAGGAGAGATGAGGGAGGATGAGGAAGAGATGAGGGAGAGACAACATCAAGCTGGCATTTAAAACCACAAGAGAATCTCTGCTTTATAGAGGCTCTGCATGGCTCATTACAGCAGGAATGTGCTGCACGAGCAAAAGATAGAGACGAAGAGGGAGAGAGAGAGAGGGAAAGAGGGAGAGACAGAGAGAGAGAGAGACAGAGACTCCTGTTGTACAGGTAACAGTGTTCAGCAGGTGTGGTACCTGCATGTTGGTCTCTCTGCTCGCCCCGCTGCTCCTCTCAGCGTTCAGAGAGTCCTCCAAACTCTTTCTCTGCTGCTCCTTCTCAGCCAGCCTGAACACACACACACACACACACACACACACACATACACATACACACACACGTCAGGAGCGACCGGGCCAGGTGAGACCAGGACAGGTGAGACCAAGCCAGGTGAGGGAGCTGGTCTCAGAGGTTTCTACTTACAGCTTCTGGAGCTCTTCAAAGTGGGAGACGTGAGCAGTCTGCAGACAGCGGAGAACAGGAGTCACCCCCTCATACTACCCCCATCACCCCGCACCCCCCACACACACACACACACACCTGGCTCTGCTCTACCTACCTGGGAGGTGACCTGGGCCTGTAAGGCCTCCACCTGGACATGGAGTCCCTTGTTTTCACTGAGGAGCTCCTGTCATGAATGAAAAACCAAATCTGAATTCAACAGGTGGCTGAGCAGTAACGGAGTCAGGCTAGTAATCTGACGGTTGCCGGTCCGAGTTTAGGCGAGTGTCACACCCCCCTCTCCTGCCCACCTGGAGCTGTGCCTGCAGGCCGTCGTCAGGGAGGCTGTGTTGGGACACCTCCAGCAGCTGCAGGACCTTCTGCTCCATCTGCTCCTTGGACACCATGGTGTCTGTCAGGCTGCTGTGCAGAGTCTGGATCTCCTGGTTCTTGTTGTTCATCTCCGTCTCCACGGCCAGAAGCTGGTTCTGCAGCTCTGGGAACACACACGGGCGGAGGTGAGGGTGGAGGTGGTGAGGGTGGAGGAGGTGAGGGTGGAGGTGGTGAGGGTGGAGGAAGTGAGGGTGGAGGTGGTGAGGATGGAGGTGAGGATGGAGGTGAGGGTGGAGGAGGTGAGGGTGATGGAGGTGAGGGCGGAGGAGGATGGAGGTGAGGGTGGAGGAGGTGAGGGTGGAGCCTGCCTCACCTTGCTTGGCAGCCTGCAGTGCCTGCTTGTCTGAGTTGACTCCATGGAGGTAGTTCTGCAGCTCGTCCCAGCGACGCTTCGTATCCTGCAGCTGAGCCTGAACACCAGAAAGCACATGGTCACCGTACAGTGCCTGATCCAGCGCCTCACCCAGCCCTGCCCTCACCCCTCCCCTCACCCAGCCCTGCCCTCACCCCTCCCCTCACCCAGCCTCGCCCTCCCCCCTCCCCTCACCTAGCCCTCCCCTCATCCAGCCCTGCCCTCCCCCCTCCCCTCACCCAGCCACAACTACTCCACTTCCTCAACCCACAATCCCCTGCTTCCATGCCCTTCTATAACCCACCTCCTTCCCTCCCTCCCTGCCATAACAATCAGCAGTGTTCTAACAGGAAGCAGTGGTGGTCCTGACCTCCAGCTGTTTGTAGTTGACCTCCAGGGACTTTCTCTGGTGTTCCTCCTGCTGCAGCTTGCTGGAGCTCTCAGCCAGCTCCTTCATCAGGCCTGAGTACTCAGAGCGCAGACTGTTCAGCTCCGCAGACTGCCTGTCAAGACCAACACACACCCATTACCAACCACACCTGCCTGCACTGACATGGGGGGGGGATTTGAACCTGCCAGCTCTTAATGTGTGGTCAGAGGCTCTAGACGGGGGGGTCGTGTGATGGGGAGGGTCATGTGACTCACTTGTTCTCCATCTGATTTGTCGCTGAGCTCACAGCGTCTCTCAGGATTTTGTTTTCCTGCTGCAGACGGCTGATCTGACTGTCCAGCTGCTCACGAACCTGCTGGAACTACACACACAGGCAGACACACACACAGGCAGACACACACACACACACACAGGCAGCCAGACACACACACACACACAGTCAGCCTCTCCAAGCCAACAGCGCTGCAGGCGTCCTGTCCTCTCCTCAGAGCTGAGACAGGAAGTCACCTTGATCTGCATGTCCTGGTAGCTGCCCTGGGCCTTGGCCTGCATGACGGACATCTCCTTCTCCAGGGCCCCGCGGTGCTCCCTCAGCATGGCCTCGGCCCGGCCCGTCTTCTGCTTCTCCAGCTGCAGCTCCTGACAGGGACAGGCACGGCCGGACGGTCAGCCAGTCTCAGCACACACACACAGCCCAGTCCTGGACTACAACATGGTCTCCATGGAGAACCTCTTACTTTAGGACCAGGCTTCATCCATGTCTGGGGGTGACTGGGCCTTTAAGGCTGGGATAAATGGCTGTGTGGTGTGGGTGGGTAGTAAGGAAGAGGAGGGAGAGGAGAGAAATGTGGAGGAGTGGAGGAGGGGGAGGTGAAGGAGGAGGGATGTTGTACCTGGCTGAGCTGCTTGACCTTGTCCTTGGCTATGGAGGCCTCTTCCTGCAGGGTGCTGAGCAGTCTGTCTTTCTCCTGGGCTGAAGGGTCGGCCTTGACAGCGGACTGAGAAACACAGAGGAGCACAGTGTGATAACAGCAGGGAGGATGTGAGTCTGTCCTCTCCCTGGCCTCAAAGGGGCCCCCGGGGGTCCCTGTCCTACCTTGTGCCAGGCCTCCACAGCGTTGGGGCTCTTCTCTCTGAGCACAGCCACCACACTGACCACCTCAGCCTCCGTCAGACCCCCCAACCCAGCCAGAAGCTCCTTCAGCTTCACCTCCGAGTTCTCTGTAGGGAGAAAACGCACACACACAGAAATACACACATGAACACACACACACACACAGACAGACAGACACACACACACACAGTCACACGTTAGAGACAACTTCAGAGGGTTAGAAAACAAGCCTTCCTGCCAAGCTGTGGAATGACAAGGTCATGATGTAGGACGATAACATGTCTCACCTTTATCAGCCTCCAGCTTCTGCTTCCTGCCACTCCCCTTGGAGGGGGCGTCGTCGTTGTGTCCTGCTTGGTGATTGGCTGGGGCAGCAGAGTCAGTCTGGGTGTCATCAACAGGGGCTGGAGGAGACATGAGTCAGTTAACAACACCTCCTCTCTCTACTGCCTCACCAGCCAACAGCTGCACACACACACACACTCTCTCTCTTCTCACCATGTTCTGTCTTCTGCTTCTTAGAGTTCTTCTTCCTGCCTGTGCTGGGTGGTGGGAGGGCACCATCCTGGACCTTGTTCTCAGCCACAACTGGAGCCTCCTTCTTGGCAGGGGCTGGGGCAGGGGCTGGGGCCGGAGCTGGGGCGGGGTCTCCCTTAATCTCAGGCTGGCTCTCCTCCACTGGACAGAAGCAGATGGGAGAGAAGTTTACTACTGATGATGCAGACTTCTTATTTGGCTCCTTTCTCTCATGACACACACATACACACACACGAACACACACACTCACCAGCCTCAGCTTTTTGTTTCTTCTTGTCCTTCTTCTTCCCAGAGGGCTGGGGGGGTGGTGGTGTCTGGGGCTGTTCATCAGGCTGGGGAGGGGGGGGGCTGTGCTGCTTGCTAACAGACACCGGCGTCTCCGCCCGTCGACCTGCAGCCTTCGACCCGTTAACCTCCGGTTCCTCAGGGAGGCTGGCGGCAGCGGTGTTAGCGGCAGCGGTGGCGGCCTTGGCGGCCTGCTGTTTCTTCTCCTTCTTCTTCCTCTCCCTCAGCCCTGCGGGGGGGGGCTCTACGGGGGTGGCCAGGGGGGCGGGGGCTGGGGTGGGCGGGGCCACGGGCACCGGCTCCTCCTCCTCCTCTAGAGCAGAGCCATTGGCGACGTCGACCGCCTCGAAGTCCCTCAGGTCCTCCTCCGACTCTCCTCCCCCTCCACCTCCTCCTCCGCTAGCCTCCCTCTTCTTGCCCTTCTTCTTATCTCCCTTCTTGCGGGTGTCGGGTCTGGAGGGCGGCAGCTTGAGGTCGCGTTTCTGCCGGGCGAGCACCTCGTCGTACGACGTCTCCTTCATGAAGAGCCAGAAGAACAGGAACATGAGAGCGATGACCAGCGAGGGGGCCAGGATCAGCAGGTACTGAGAGTCATACAGGTCCAGCGCCATTCTGCAGCAAGGAGAGAGAGAGAGAAGGTCACTGTGGAGGCACAGCAGGAAATCACAAATCAAGTTCAATTACTGTAGCCCCCTTTTTTGTTTTATAAGCTTCACTCTGTTCTGTTCAATATCCCCGGCAGGTCTGCCACAGACCTACAGACCACCCCCCACCACCCCCCCCGCCTGGCCTGGAAGTACAGTGAAGGGAATCACACAAAGCCATTTTTAAGATGCAGAGCTCTGCTCTTAATGAGTCAGACATGAACACCTGTGTTACCAGAGAGAAGTTCACACAGCCCTGGGTCTCTCTCAGCCCCCTGGCCCCCCAGCGCCGAACTAGAGCAACACTTACCCTTACCAGCAGAGAGAGCCTGTCTATCTTTTCCTCCCTCCCTCTCAGTGGATTAACCCGGCAGATTCAGGACAGCTCTGTCCTCCCCTCCCCTCCCCTCCCCTCCCTCCCTCTTCTCTGTGTATGAACCTCTTACCCTCCAGCACCCTGGATACTGAGTAAGGCCACCTGTACAAAGCCCTGGGCTAGCCTAGCGCACCACACCCTGCTAAAGAATGAGTACAACATCCGGTAAACCAGCACTACAGGACATCCCCTCCCCCCACCCACCCCCACCCTGCCCCTCATCCTGGTCTGACAAGCTCCTGAAGGATCGCCCCCCCAACCCCCCTCCCCGCCTTTCTCAGGGTACCATGACATTCTAAACTCAAACTAGGGGGCTTTGCGAGGGGCAAAAATACACCCAGGTGTTAATGTCACCCTGTGCTGCGGCCGCACATTCACCCAGGCCTGGGGTTGAAGAGATCTGAGGAGAGGACCACAGTCTCCTGCCTCCATCAGAGGGCTCCTCCTGCCCCGTCAGTCCACCAGCACCCTGAACCCTACACCCACCTGCCCCACCAGCCCGCCCGTCTTACCACTGGGTGTGGAGCTTCACATATGCTCACCAGCCCAAGTCAGTCACTGTAAGGAATATTCCTGTGTGACCCCATACTTCCTGTGGGGCCTCCCAGTCCCTGAACAGGGCCAGGTTAGTAGAACTGGAGTACAGACAGAATTAGCAGCGTCCATCAGCCAAACATGCAAGTGGATAGTAAGTCATATATGCTCACCAGTCAAAACAGCAACCGAAACATCCACTGAGCGACTGATCACATCTGAACATTCGCTAACCATGTGAGCACCCAGAGGCCCTTAATCTCTTTATCTTTATTAAACAAATGTTTGCTAGGTGTTGGGTCGGTGTAGTTTCCGGGTCATTGTGAACACGCTGCTTGGTACGCCGCCACACTTGGTGTTGACCCGACTGATAATAGCCTCCAGCTCTGCAGTCCTAGTGATGTCATCTGCAGCAGAGCAGCCTCCTATAGCAGGCCTCACAGGTAATTTGGATTAAGCAGATTACCCATGATAATACATTTAAGAATAACTTTCTACTGCAGTGCCTCTCTCTCTCCACCACCCCCCCCTTCCTCACTCCACCACCCCCCCCTTCCTCACTCCCTCCCTCTCTCTCTCCCTGGTCCAACAAGCTTGGTCTCACGATTTAAAAAAGGCCTCATGAACACCTCATTACTTCAGGTCTGAAACACACCAGACATACATGCATGGTGTGTGACTAGACAGAATGTATTGATTACAAGTCAAAGCATTAGCTCACTAGCAAATTGTGAGAAATTACACAGAAGATTTAGAAACTCCAGCCCAACCAAGCTCTTCCTCTGAACAACAAGAGAACATCCTTGCAGAGAAAGCAAACACTCCGAGCAGGCTTTTGTCAAGAAGAAAAATGGAAGTCATTGCAAGTCGTCCGGAGTTTTCAAATCGTTAATATCTTACCTCTCTTCTTAAAAGCCTACCCACGCCCAGAGGCTGATCTTCCAAGGCCTGTCACACTGAACATTCCTAAGGGTGCTGAGCATTAGGAGGCGTGCAATCGTCGCAAGCAGCGAATAAGAGAACATACTGTCCTCTTAGCTGGAATAAAACATGCATCTTTCCATAGAGTGACACAGTAATAACACGTGTCTAAGTTTACTAACGTTTGCTGTCTAGCTGTTGGTGTGTGTGTGTGTGTCCGCTCTGGTTACATCAGCAGAGGCTTCAAGAGAAGAAAAGAACGAAAGATAAACTACGCAGTGAATTTAGCCGAATAACAGGGAGAGCGAAGTTGTTTGCTACTGTTCGGCGAGGCCTAACTAACACACACAAACACACACACAGAGTGGAGAGGTTAGATTTGACAGAACGCAAGGCTGCAGACTCAAAGCAACCATAACACACACACACACACGTCTACACAGACAATCGTAAAAGCAAACACGGATTAGTGAACGGTCACCAGCCCAGCGCTCTCAGCGAAATGACCCAGAGACAGAGGAGTCTTCCTGGGCTGGCCTGTCAAGACCTTGGGTAAGAACAGAGAGGTCCATGTTGGACAGGATGGGTGGGGTGGATTGTGTCACTCCACCGCTATGCTGCTTTATACCTTCTGAAGGGAAGGCCGTTTCCAGAGAGTCTGGTCCCACCATTGAAAGCAGACTGAGACAAAGCTCTCTCGGCCCACTGGCTGCTCGGAATCTGAGCCACTTGGCTGGCCTAGCTCTCATGCTTTCGCTGGGAACACAAGCAGGGAACCCTGGGTATTTTTTGTGGGGGGTTTGTTTTTAAACATCTATCCGTTTTACATTTACATGTATTCATTTAGCAGACGCTTTTATCCTAAAGACGAGTGAAAGCTTGGTGTGAGATCCACCTGTGCTGGGGGCAACAGGTGAAGCGAAAGAGGAGTATGTATCAATGACATGTAGATATGGAAGTGAGAGTATCCTTGTGAATGAGTCAAGACAAACAAGCAGAGTCACAAGTCATAACTAGCCAATGAGGGGGGGGGAGAGAGAGAGAGACACACAGACAGAGAGACAGAGAGACACAGAGACAGAGAGAGAGAGAGAGTTGCAGAGAGAGAGTTGCAGAGAGAGAGAGAGAGAGAGAGAGAGAGAGAGACAGAGACACAGAGAGAGAGAGGGAGAGAGAGAGGGAGGGAGAGAGTTGCACAGAGAGAGAGAGAGAGTTGCGGAGAGAGACAGAGACAGAGAGAGAGGGAGAGAGAGGGAGGGAGAGAGTTGCACAGAGAGAGAGAGAGATAGAGTTGCGGAGAGAGACAGAGACAGAGAGAGAGAGGGAGAGAGAGAGGGAGGGAGAGAGTTGCACAGAGAGAGAGAGAGAGATAGAGAAAGAGAGAGAGAGAGAGTTGCAGAGACACAGAGAGAGAGGAGCGAGTCACACTGATAAGAAACAGCTATTTGAACTCCCTTCAATATCCAGTTGAGCTGCTCAGTAAACTGCTGCGTGGGAGTTAATGATATCTCAAACTGCTTCTCTGAGCTGCTGCAGGCTGGTTTCACAGGGGGTCAGCCCAGTGTGGATAATGTACTCAAATAGATCCTCCTACCTCACACCCTACCTACAGGCCTCATGCAGCAGCCGAGCTGACCGCTGGAGCTGTTCTCAAATTAATCTAAATAAACTATGTATGCAATAACGTCTGCATTGAAGAACCAACTCATACAGCCCAGTTCCTAGGCTGTTGTATACTCAGTCTGAAGGTGTATGGAAGCAGGGTCCATTCTGAAGTAAAGACGGCATCAATTCTAATCGTAGGCGTGAGCTCATTCCACAGTCTTGCTCGTGCCAACCGTGAGAACCAGGGTTCTCTGTCATGTACCGTTCAGACGGTGTTCTCCTGCCACGGAGCAGGTTGGAGACCCGAGGAACCGAGGTTCTGCTTTGGGGGAAATTACTTTAGTCTGAGGATGATCTTTGTCACAGATTTTACTTTGATGAAGAATAGAACACCATCTTCCAATCACCTTGTTAAAAAGTGACAGATGACAGCTACTGAGGGTGCAAAGTTGAATAAAAGCTGCTTTGGAAACTAGTTAAGACAAGGAACATGTTGAAAACTGTGTCTGTCATCATGCTCCAAAAATGTTTGCCTTTTCCAGAAGCACGTTATTTGGGAAATTGCCTACCAACGCACTAATACACATTTTAAAACAAAACAGTTCACCAAATGTTCTGTGTTATTTTCATAACATGCATGTCAGAGTTGTTACTAATGCTGTTAGTAATCGCTACCTAGACACAGATCTCAAGTGTTTAAATGCATATTTAAAAGGTGCACATGTGCTGGATGGCCTAACTGTACCAATGCCATTTACCAAGTAAAAGCAAGATAGTTAGACAGTCAATTTAGGTAAATATAATTGTTCAACTTCGAGCTGCCTTATACTACACTGTGTACAGTTAACATAAGCAGGCTAACCTGTACATAAAGATAAGATAAAATAAGAAAGCTCCTGACCAAGTTCATCATAAATGATTTACAGGGCCAGATAGCTGTCAGTGAGCTGTTACCACTGACATGTCACCACTGACACGTTCCCACTGACACATGTTCCCACTGACACATGTTCCCACTGACATGTTCCCACTGACACATGTTCCCACTGACATGTTCCCACTGACACATGTTCCCACTGACACATGTTCCCACTGACACATGCTCCCACTGACACATGTTCCCACTGACACATGTTCCCACTGACATGTTCCCACTGACACATGTTCCCACTGACACATGTTCCCACTGACACATGTTCCCACTGACACATGTTCCCACTGACACATGTTCCCACTGACACATGTTCCCACTGACATGTTCCCACTGACACATGTTCCCACTGACACATGTTCCCACTGACATGTTCCCACTGACACATGTTCCCACTGACACATGTTCCCACTGACACATGTTCCCACTGACACATGTTCCCACTGACACATGTTCCCACTGACATGTTACCACTGACATGTTACCACTGACACTCTGACATGTTACCACTGACACACTGACCCATGTTACCACTGACACATGCTTTAATGACAGACACAAGCCCCCATTTTGCAGGCATGAGAAAGCATGCGTTCTGTTGCTAATGGTAACTGTGATATTCAAGACAGTAAACGTCTCATGAAAGAAGGAACTCTATATTTAACAAAAAGCACAACGAAATATCTGACTGAACAGAGAATAACCCAGCCCCTCTTCTCCTCCCTTTAAATCCGTTTTACGGTCTGATTTTCCGGCATGGCCTTGAGTGTGCCAGGCCTAGCTAGCTTAGCTTAGCTACATGAATGGCTTAGAAAAGACTCCAAATTATTATCAAACATATTTAGTTTATCTACATTTAAACTGTCGCATTTGTCACTAATCCACCTACCTGACTGTCTTGTGTCGTCGCGGTTAGCTTTGTTAGCCACCGAGGGAATTAAAAAAAGAAGACGTTTCCTCCGCTACAGGCTCAAGTTCCCAGATCAGCTCCTCCAGCCTCCTGCTATGGCCGTCTGATCCAGGCGAGGCGGGGGCGGGCCGGGGGAGAGGGAGGAGAGAGGGGGCTGAGAAGGGGGAGGGGACAGAGCCGGGGGAGGAGGGGACTGAGCCGAGGGAGGGGAGGAGGGGAGAGAGGGGACTGAGAGAAGGGAGGGGGCTGTGGGGAGGGAGGGGTGGAGGAAGAGAGGGTGTTCCTGGTCCACAGGGCCACACCCATAAAATTATTATTTATAAAGAACATAATTTTAAACAAAAAAACACAAAACACCAAAAACATCATTATAATAATGTTCGAAAATGTACATTGCGAAAAGATAAACTTGAATAGTTGTAACAAAATACAATACAACTGAGTTTACAAAAAATTGACTTTTACTGTCAAACACTTTAAAAGGGCAACATAACCTTTATTAAATACCTCCCCCCCCCCCCTTCAGTTTATTCTGAAAAGACCCTCCATGGCCCCTTCCTCCTTAACCCCCTCTGGCATCCAATCTCTTTCCAATGAGTCATTCCTCCTCCGTCTCCATGGACACAGCCTCTCCCATGACCTGAAGCTCTGTTTCATAGCGTCTCTTCAGGCCTTTCAGATAGATTCGCAGGCTGCCTGGATCCAGTCTGGAGTTCCTGGCTGTCTGCAGGAGACGCGTGGCCAGGTGGTACACTGCTCTCTGACAAAGAGCTTCTGGATTGGTCTGCTGCCTGGTCTGGAAGAGAGGAGGGTGGGTGTTCAGTGGGGTTGGGGTGTGTGTGTTTGGGTGGGGGGAGGTGTGGGGGGGGGGGAGAGGGGGGTGTGTATTAAGGAAAAACATGAGCTGACATGTTTGATGTTGTTTGACAGAAAAGCAGGTTTGGAAGAGAAAGCCGTACTGATAGCTGCTTGCTGACTCGGGAAGCGATCGTCTTCGCTTCTTGAATGACAGAATGAGGCAGCGCAGTCATCTCAGCTGTCCTTAGACCTGAAGACGGGGGGTGGGGGGGGTTTAACCTTTTCATGAGACAGAGTTCATCATCGTCACGCCCCTAGTTCAGGGGTTAGAATCCTGGCCCTCAGGAGCCACTGTCCTGAAAGTTTGAGATGTTTCCCTGCTCTAGCACACCTGATTCTACTGAATGGTTGTGTTGAGGCTTCCCACAGAGCTTGATAATGACCATTTGGAAACATCTAAACATATAAGTGGCCCTTGAGGACCAGGACTGGACACCCCTTGTTCCCTTACCGTAGTTCCTCTCGTCAGAGCAGCCTTGTTTCAGTAGGTAGGTGTAGATCAGGCTCTCTGTTCCTGCCTCAGCACATCGGCTCTGCTGGACCTCCATCTGTTGGTTTTCAACGTTAGGATACAACGTCTCCAGGTGGCACAGCTCCAGGAAGTGTGTAGCAAACAAGGTGAAGGCCTGAGGGCCAAAACAAGAGAGCAAAGAACACACAACACACACACCTAAACGGGATGTTGGCTAGCGTGACGACCCAGTGTTTACGAACACATTTTGTTCAGTTGGCGAGAAGCCATTCGGGTACGGAACAGTCAACAGAGAGAGAAAAGCAAACAGACCAGCTGCAACACGACTTCCTGATTAGATATCAGCTCCAGTAACACGAGGCATCTTAAGACTTATCAGTACAGATCTGTGATCAAGGCCTGGGAGTTCTTATGGGATCGTCCGGGTGGTTTGGCAGTGTCATGTTAACAGTGTTTCCTTCAGGCAGGTGTAGAGAGCTGGGCTGGGCGGGGTCAGCACACCTTGAGGTGGAGGAGGAACTCACAGATGGCGTGGCAGAGACCCACCCCCTCCTCAGCACTGGTGCCACGTCCCAGCTCATCTATGATGATGAGGGATCTGTCACTCACGTTGTGGATTATGTAGGAGATCTTCAGAGCACAAAGGCACTCGATGAAACGCTTTTACTTGACACTGTTGCGGAGTATTAAAATATATAAAATACAACGATCAAAAGTTTTTTGTACCTCTTTCATTTCCACCATGAATGTGGACGAGCTGGTCTCAAAATCGTCGTCCACCCCGATCCTGGTGAAGATCTGGTCAGTGATCCGTACAGAGGCATATTCAGCCGGGACGTAGGACCCTGGGGGGGAGATGTCAGACCGTTAACCAGCAGAGGACAGACCCTCTTCCTGTGCATACAGGATGACCTCATCCCGAGGCTTCTAGCTGGGCTGGATGTTCGGTATAATCAGAATCTATTTGAATCGCTATGCAAGATATACAAACACAGAATTCACTATGGCAGAAAGGAGCAAACATAGAACATATATGTGACATAATAATAAAACAGGATACAAATTTTTTTTAAGATGAAAAAAGACGGGGGCCACATCACTGTTAGAGCCCTGGGATCGAACCTGCCACCCCCGACTCTGTAAACACGACCCCAACCAGCTACACTACCAGTCAAAAGTTTGGACACACTGTTCTATTCTTTTGAATTGGACGGTGTGTCCAAACTTTTGACTAGTAGTGTAGGCTAACAGAAAGCTAGCAGTTGATGCTGGTGTCCTGTTTAAACGTATCTGAGAAACAGACACGTCCACTCACCTATCTGAGCCATGATCTGGCACAGGGCCACCTGTCTCAGGTAGATGGACTTCCCGCTCATGTTGGGTCCTGTGATGATGATGAAGTTGCTGCCCTCAGAGATGAAGCTGTTATTGGAGACGGGCGGCTGGCCAGCGATGCGCTCCAGGATGGGGTGACGACCCTGCTTGATGGCCAGGGTGTCGGTGAATTCTGGACGCACTGGAAAAGCAGACAGCTGGTCAGAGGCACAGAGCAGTCAGATGAAACAAGGTCTACTGTTTCAAGGTTAAAGTGTTGCTCTCTGAAGGTTTGAATAAAGAGGTTCGGTTCATCAGCTATTCATCATTATGATGTGAAATGTTAATGGTGGACAGTAGCCTGTGTAGTGTCCGATGCTGAAAGGCTTCTTGGGCCCACTTCGGGAACAGGGACGTCTGTTTGAATACAGTGTTGGTTACGTAACCGTGGTAATGTGAGAGGGGGGTGCAGCCTGTCCTGGGGAGGACAGACGATCAGCACGTGTCCTGGGAGAGATCCTTCCAGACAGCTGAGGAGCGCTGTGCACTACCCCTGTCCCTGACAGGGAGGGGTGGGAGGAGGGGGTGGGGGAGGAGGGTGGGGGTGAGCGGAGGGTGGGGGTGAGAGGAGGGTGGGGCAGGAGGAGAGTTGAGGGCGAGGGGTCTGGACAACAGTCCACCACTGAAAAAAAAGAGAGACTTTTCTTCTGGAGAAGACAACAGCGTCTTTGTTCGATAGCACAGGGTTCTGCTGCTGACACACTAGAGCTGCTGTCACTACTGGGAGCCAGGAGAGATCCAGGAGGGAGGGAGGGTGGGGGGCTTCGGAACAAGCAGGAGACAAGACCAAGTGCGTTTGGAGGGGCTGGGGGGGTGGCAGGGGGGCAGCAGGGGGGCGGGGGACTGGTGGGGGTATAGGATGAAAGTGAGAACTTGATACAGCGTGAACGATCTGATTGCGATCTGATTGATCGCTTTGTTCGCGCCATCCTGCCAAAGTAAATTCCGTGTTTGTGTCACTTGCATGGCGAAAAAAATAAATAAATCAAATTCTGATTCTGGGACGTGGACTCACCATAGTCTGAGATGGTGCAGGCGTTAGCTAAAGACAGCAGCATGTCCAGCATGGACACTGCATCAGACAGCTTGTACAGGCAGTGGACGTGCGCATGGACAGTAGCCTGCAGCTGGCAGACCACCCTGGAAGCAGACAGGTGACAAAGATCAGAGAGAACGCCACTTTGTAGCAGCCACATAAACAAACAGCTCTATCTACTGGTAGAGAACGGGAGTCCATCTGACGTCACTGCTGTGTGTGTACTGGAAAAGCCATTCCTGACAGTTTCCACTGTCCCACTCACTTTCCACTGTCCCGGCCACTCAGCACATCCGTTCACTAACTATGAGCCAATCACACATGTTTAACTACCGGAATTGAACCGGCAACTCAGCGCTCAGCCACCTGACTCCCTGGTGATGTGTGTGGAGTGTCAGAGGTCACTCACACGTAGGACATGTGGAAGATCTCTCTGAGAGCCTCTTCACAGCGGTCGTTCATCTTCATCAGGTCGGCTGTGGTGAAGCTGTAGTTGTTCTTCTGCTTTGTGACCTGAGATGAACAACACAAACATCACAGAGAGTCCAGATAAGGTAAGATAAGGAAACGCACGTCCAACCGTCCTGTAACTAAGTTGGTGTAGATCAGGGGTCTCCAACCCTGGTCCTCAGGGTCCCACAGTCCTGACAGTTTGAGATCTTTCAGTGCTCTCGCACTCCTGAATCGTCTCTGAAAGCCTTTCTATAGCTGTCGCAGTAATCGTCACCTTGATGAACTCTGCAGGGAGGATCCCATCTGGTAAGGCCACGCCCTCCATCTTCATCTGCATGAAGAACCCTCTGGAGGAGCTGAAACTGGTGCGTGTCGGCAGGCTGTACTTCTCCCCCACCTGGTCCACCAGGCCTGGGAAGCAGAGGAACACTCACACCTCCACTGTGGTTCCAGTCCTTCAAAACACTCCCCAACTCCCCCCCCACCCCAAAAATAGACTTCGAACGTCCCCCTTTTTTGTCCGGTCCTCGCCTGCGATGTCGTCCACTATCTCAGTGTAGGCTCGCCGGGCGATGTCCAGGAACTCGTTGATATCGGGGCGAACAGCGTAGCATTTCTGAGTGCGCATGGTCAGACTTCCCTTAGAGTAGCTTGTGTCGTCATTTATGACCATCTTGATCTGCTCCAGGATCAGGTCAAATCTGAAGTCCACATTAAGAACATGAAGACACAGAAGTGTTTCGTACAGGTGTACCTGCACACCCAGACAGGTCAAATCCTGGCCCTCAGGGGCCACTGTCCTGAAGGTTAGATGTCTAAAACTGTCAGGACAGTGGGCCCTGAGGGCCAGGGTTGAAGACAGCAGAGGTCAGACCTGTTGTCTTCTAGCGAGCTGCTGTACGCCTTGAGCAGAGCCGTGTCGCAGTTCTTCAACACCATCTGTTCACATGATACAGGGAAGTCGTATGGTTAAGGTAGAGTTTGGAGGCAGTGTTTAGAGGTTTGGAGGCAGTGTTTGGAGGTTTGGAGGCAGTGTTTGGAGGTTTCGAGGCGGTGTTTGGAGGTAGTGTTTGGAGGCAGTGTATGGAGGTAGTGTTTGGAGGTTTTGAGGCAGTGTTTGGAGGTAGTGTTTGGAGGCAGCGTTTGGAGGCAGTGTTTGGAGGCAGTGTTTGGAGGCAGCCCCTGGTCCTCACCCTGAGAGCAGGGATCAGCTCCAGTGTGTGCTTCAGCTGGATCACATGTGTGATCTTGGACTCGGCCACTTGAACCTTCACACAGAGCCAGAGAGTCCAGGGTCGATTATGATGCTTTGACTCAGACTTCCCGTAATCAGAAGAAAAAAATGATAACAGACGAAACTGAACTGTTTTTAAATCATGAATGAATTTTGAGTATGAGCGGTAATCTAAAGTAAATATTTACTGTTTCCTGTTTGGGGATCTGGACAAGAACAGAGAGGAGTTGGTCTGTATCCAGAAAATGTCCGATAGCTTGAGAAAGACACAGCAAAGTTAACATAACGTGTAAATACAGTCAAACGAGCCTTGTGAGGTCATGGTGACTCAGGTGGCTGAGCGGTGAGGGAACTGGGCTGGTAATCTGAATGTTGCCAATTCCCGGCTCTGCAAAATGATGTTGTGTCCTGAGGCAAGGCACTTCACCCTACTTGTCTCAGAGGGAATGTCCCTGTACTTGCTGTAAGTCGCTCTGGATAAGATCTTCTGCTAAATGACTAAATATACATATAATAATATAAATGTAATTATGAGAGCCTCCACCCTGTAGGGGCTGATCCTGACCATTCTTCAGGCCGTAGAACAGGTCCTCGTTCTGGAGCAGCTCCTGAATGGCGTCCAGACGGGTGTTTAAGGTGTCCACATCCAGCAGAGGCTCCAGGATGTTGGAGCGCAGCCGTCTGCCTCCGCCAGGGGTCTTAGTGTAGTTCAGCACGCCCAGCAGGGTGTGGTCACTCCTATACACACACGCGCGCACACACAGACACATACACACACTCAGACACACACCTAGAACAACTCTATACAAGTCAAAATAAACTAAATCCTACACAGCTATTGAACCCAGAGTTCCTTTCAGAGTGAGTCTAGCCTCAGCACCTGTGGTCCCTGTTATTAACCACCAGCTCCAGGTTGGAGGCAGAGGCCGAGTCGATCATGGCTGTCTGCTCGCTGCCTTTGAAGATCACTTTGAGGGACTTGGGGGCGTAGTAGGAGTTCTGAACGAACTCAAAGTATTTCAGCAGAGCTGCTGCAGCAGCCAGACAGTAGTACCTAAAACACAGAGAAAGAAGTCAAAGAAGTGAACTTTATTAAAACTGTGTGGTATTTATTCATAAGCAAGGGTTACATTACACATGGGTGGACCGTGGGCACCCTCCCTCGACCCCTCAACCCCGCCCCCTCACCCACCCACTCCACCAACACACACACTTTTTATTTAGAAAATTGTATTTAGCAGCCTCATCCTGTCATTAAAGCAGGCCCACCCACATTAGAAGACAGCTGGATGGAGAACGTACTTGGCCTGCACCTCCATGAGCACAGTGCTGAACTCTGGGGCACACAGCTGCTGAATGTACTCCAAACCCTTTCTCTCGTTGAAATATTTCCTCTGGATCGCCGTGAAAGCTACCGCCTGAAAAGCAAACAGGTGCAAACCTTTCGTGTGGAACCTTCATGTAGAACCTTCGTGTGGAACATTCATGTGGAAACTTTGTGTGGAAAGATCGTTTAGAATGTTTGTGTGGAAGGTTAGTTTGGAATGTTCGTGCGGAACGTTCATGTGGAACCTTTCTGTGGAAGGTTTGTGTGGAGGGTTCATGTGGAATCTTTGTGTGGAACCTTAGTGTGGAACCGTCTATCAGCCTCGACATGTGAATGCCATTGGTACCTGGAAGTTCTCTGTGATGAGGCTGTACAGCTTGGTTCCTTTCCCCTTCTCGCTGGCCGTGTCTGGCATGAGGAGCTCCAGAGGAAGCAGGATATGGAGCTTGGTGATAACCTGGGCGGGGGTGCAGCAGCCGTTTATATCCCTCTTACAGACAGAAAGTACATCAAGGAATACAGGACTACTGTCTTCTAGTCGAGCTAATGAGTTCATCACATTCTACCTTGGCGTAGGTTCCTGTGTCTGCAAACTGAGACAGGATGAGCTCTGGGCATTTGAGGTTGATGCTAGCCATGCCTATCTCTCCTCTGGCCAGCCCTCGTCCCTCCACCACAGCCACAATCACAGAGGCCCCTGCAGCTGAGGTGGCAGAGGAGCAGGTGGCCACTGCAGAGAGGGACACATTCAGATTATTCAATGTGAGTTGGGCCTACGAACAAACTGAATTACCTTTTCAACTATGTATGTTTTTGTTGTAGTTTTTGTCACTTGTGTTTTGTGATATATTAGGATATTGTTTTTCCAGTTATATACAGTATATATATGACTCCAGACTATATCAGTTCTGTGTGTGTTTTGTTGACCTCCAGAGTGTTCAGCCTGAGGGGTCCTGGCGGGGTGACCTGCTGTCCTCAGGCCGGGGGTGGACGAACTGCTGAAACCGGACGAAGGGGCGGATTTAACCGTCCGGCCCTGCCTGAAGATCCGATTCACTTGACCTGAGAGTCAATGCGAATAGTCATGTTCTGAGGGTTTTATTATTGTATTTTTTAAACAAATTATTCTTCCATAATAAGTTCATCTTCTAATAGACAACACACAATAGTAGATATTTAGCTACCCAAGCCACTTGCTTCCATGGAAGATTAACGGCAGTACTGTAGCGCCATTATGGAAACTTGACTAACTAGAGCAGGGGTCTCCAATCCTGGTCCTCAAGGGCTGCTGTCCTGAAGGTTTTAGATGTTTCCCTGCTCCAGCACACCTCCACAGAGCTTGATAACAACCCTTCATTTGAATCGGGTGTGCAGGAGCAGGGAAACATCTAAAATCTTCAGGACAGTGGCCCTCGAGGACCAGGATTGGACACCCCTAAACTAGAGTTTTTTCCAGTCACACCATGACCTTACTGGAGAGGACTGATGTGGGGCCTGGTTCTCCCGCAGCGGTCCCTGGGTGAGTGGTGCCTGGGTGATCTGCAGCAGGACAGGGGGGGTTTGAGCTGGAGCTGACAGCATCAGGAGACACTGAGGAGGTGGTTTCACAGCCATGGCTGCCGTGAGATGAAGCTTGTCCGAAAGGAGACACGAAGCTTCCTGAGCTGGATCCTGGTGTCACCTCATCTGTGCTGCTTCTCAACATTTTCAGAAGTGGGTTGATTCTTCTTTTTGTTCAATGCGAAGTTTTATGACAGGATATATAGTTAAGTGCTAAGTTATAAGATACGTATAATGGATATATTATAAAATAACTTTATTTCACTGTGTAAGTTATTAACTATATACTTGGAAAGTTATTTCCCGCCACTTTATCTTTGAGAAGTGCACGCGATACGTGATTCACGCGATAGATATGCCGGCAACCTTATAAAAGATTTGTAAAAAAATAATAATAATAATAATAATGTTCTAAAATAAAAAAAACAATAAAATTTGTATACAGTATTTTGGATTATATAGTTTTATAATGGCTGTAGGTAATTGCGTTTTAAAATGTTAAGTCTGGAAAATGTAACAACTTCACCGGTAGGGGCTTCCTGAAGACACATAAAGAGAAAATCGGCTCAAATTCAAGATGGCGGAGCACACAGTTGAAGACGAGAACTATTTTGTCAGAGAAATTGAGAAAAAAGACGGATCTATCCTGAAGATAAAGCAGTGTTTTAAAGGAGATGTGGGATGTGTGGTGTGGGATGCTGCAATTGTGCTTTCAAAATATCTGGAAACGAAACAGTTGTATGATCCTAAAGCGGGTGTAAACAGATGGGCTCATCAGAGTGTTGTGGAGTTGGGAGCAGGTACAGGAGTGGTGGGACTGATGGCAGCAACGTTGGGGTGAGTTACAATACTTAACTATAATTTCTTAGCAAAAATTTACGAGTTTAATGAAGTCATTATATACTAACACTAGCTACGAATATCTACAGTAGATCTAGCTCAACCAGCATCCCAGGTAACATGACCCACATGTGTGTTTAGAGCTGAAGTCACCCTGACTGACCTGGAAGATCTGCAGTTTTTACTCCAAGTGAACATCAGAGACAACCAGGCCCTGGTCAACAGTGGATCCATCACAGCCAAGGTATTAAAATGGTTTGTACTTTTAGCTGCTTAAAGCCCATTCATTCTTTACATAGCTCCAGTTAATGAAAGCAAGCTGTTAAAAGTACTAAGCAGCTACTGTGCCATAATCTAGGATAGAACAATAACTAATTACTGAACTAACTACTGACTACAATAACTACTGACCAGTAATTGACTGAATTGCTAACCAATCATAACAAAGTCCAGTGATAACGCATATTTCCTGTCTGTACAGGGGTGAGAATGTGTCAGAATTCCTGCCTCATCCTCATTTCATCCTGATGGCAGACTGCATCTACTACGAACAGGTGCTGTGCAACTCCTTACAACACACTATTACTGCTGCTGCATACTTGGTTCCTCTGTAAACATTATTCTGCTGTGAGACCCCCCCCTCCCATGTGACCCTGGTGCATGATGGGATATGTTGTTCCCCACAGTCTGTGGAGCCTCTGGTGGAAACGCTGAAGATTCTGGCAGGGCCAGACACCTGCATCATCTGTTGCTACGAGCAACGCACCGTCGGCATCAACCCTGAAGTCGAGAAACGTTTTTTCGAGGTGTTTTTGCTTAACAGTTCATTTGACTACCGCTGTACAAATATGCACGTGCGTTCAACCATTCAGCTTGAACTGTTGGCCCAACAGGTTTTCTGACGTTCTTTCAACAGATGATTTAGATTAAGCAAATATCTGTTTTGTAACTGTAGGAGGGACTGCTGTAGTTTTCTCTGTAACAATGTGCCTCTCTCCTCTGTTTCTGATCGTGTAGCTGCTGCTCAGGGATTTCCAGTGTGAAGAGGTCCCTTCAGAAAGGCAGGACCCAGAGTTCAACAGTCCAGATATCCGTATCTTGCTCTTAAGGCTAGCAGCCTGAACTGTGTGTGTGTGTGTGTGCGTGAAGCTAATGGAAGGAATTGAATTTACTGTAAGCAATATTCAGTATCAGATAGGGAAAAATCTGCAGACTTTCTCTGAACTAGGATGTCATCTGTGATGACATCTATGATGTAGCCTCACCCAGAATGAGCCGTGGTGAGATCATCTCTGCAGTTCTGTCTGCGCCAAGGTTTATTTGTATACCCCTGTACCCAGATCTCGGACCTATGCTGTACAAAATACATGATGACAAACAAGTTACATAATACAAAAATAATAAAAGACAAAGCGGTATATCATGTATAAATATCCAGTGGTTTCCGTTGATTGCATTGCCTAAGTCACGCAGAGGAGCAGGGTAGTTTGCTACACGGGGAGTTGACTGGCTTCTGAGATCGGCACGCTGCACACTTAGCTCAGGATGCGTGTAGAAAGTCCAGCTCTCACACACCAGCGAACAGCATGGAGCGCTGAACAATAAACCGCCGCTCTTGCGCAAGGTCCCCCCCCTGCTCGATCCATTGTGCGAGATAAGAGGATTACTGAGCCACACGGGACTGGGAGGCAACTACCTGGCCTGGAGGAGAGGGTCTGGAGGACAAGGGAAGGTGCTGGCTCATCTCCTGTGACCTGCTCCCAGGATTAACGCCTGCTGCTGGCCTTATGGCACAGACAGATGGGCCCTCACCTCACAACAACACTCAGGGCGTCAGCTGATGCTGTAGGTCAGCTGACTGCGCCCAATTTGTAGTAGTAGTAGGCGGAAAGACCCTGAGTTTAGCTGTTTTTGTGACACGTTCTTTTTGTGAGGCATAGTGTGAAAGATATTCCTGAAGGCTAAAGTCTGTATGTTAAACGTTTTGTCACCAGGGGGCAATAGTCGGTCGCGATTGAAATCCTGGGTTGAATTGCTTTTTGGAAAACAGGATCACTGCATTTTAATATAGTACGTTTTGAGCTGAGCTGTTATTGAGATTAATTCGACGGAAGACAAGTGATCCTTGCTCACACGTTGAACATCATTTCCTCATTCCTGTAAGATCCAACTGTGCTGAAGCGCTCTGTTGATCATGATCCCCAGGAGGACCCAACAGACAGCCAGCCAGCAGAGTTATCTGGCTCTCCATGCCCAGGGGGAATTCCACCTCAAGCCCCAGATTAGTGGGCAGATTACGGACCTTTCTAAAGCGTAACCCATGAAGCACGCCCGTCCTCCCACAGGCATGCAGGGGCCTCCCAGTCCTTCATGCAGAGCTGCGTTTACACAGCACCAAGCAGGACTGGCCTCCCCTACGCTCACTTTAATTTGTCGACTCGACAGAAGACTGAGACCATCATTGGGGGCCATGTCAACATAGTATGATTCAGTGTCAATGGGTGTAATCATGTAGATAGTTTAAGAATGAGAGACTTTACAGATCATAATACCAGCATCAGAATGATAAGATCATTAGCGTAAATAGTGGCCCTCACTTTGCAGGGTGGCAGGAGGGAGGGAAGATCAAACCAGGTAGGGTTCATTCCTGCTAAAAATGCACTAAGGCTGGACACACCATCTGTGATGCTCCATACATCAGCCTACTACTGTGTTAAACTCACCTCACTGGCAGTTTGTTGATTTAGGGATAGTAATTCTTTTTTTATTTTTATGGTAACGGTAGTATTTGAATGATTAATATTATGCCAACAGATTCATATCAAGGGGGGGTTACAGAATAAGCAGCTGTAATCTCATTGTGAATGATTAAACCCTAGACTCCCTGAGAACATGTTAAAGCCTTTTTGGCTTGGATTCCCAGGGGTGCTTCCATGTCTGAATTGAATTAATCACTTAAAATGGCTCTGAAAGCACTGTTAAAACGGCTTCATGGTTATTGTTGTCTCTCTACCTCCTAGTCCCAGTCTCTCACACAAACACACACATTCTTTCCCTTTTGCTGTCTGTTATGACAACTATACCCACGAGACCAATTCTTGGTGATTGACTATAAATCACACAGCAACATTCGCTCCCTCGAAACCCTTCTGTTATTCCTAACTGATAATAGCCGTGACCTTCAAGTCCCCCCACTCGACAGGAAATGGCAAGAAGGATGTAACAATTGCACGCACAAGATTAATTGCCGTTTGTTGCCATGGCTATAAATAACCACAACAGATCATTTGAGATAATTACTCTTGAGTTCTTCTGCATTCTCAGCCCAAGTGGAGCTGGACTGTACAAATCAAAGCAGCAGAGCTTCCTATTCTGTTCTTCTGTTCCCTTCTCTGCCTTGGATCTGTTTAGCCTAATTACTTTGACACAGAGCTGGAATAGAGTACCCAGCCCACAGGGGGGTGGGGGGGCAGGGCCTGAGGGAGAGAGAGAGCAGGGGTGGAGGACAGGACACAAGGGAGACACAAAACACAGGATCAGCATTTCAGACCGACCCTCTCCCTCATCATCTTCCGTGCCCTTTCTGAACCAGCTCGTTTGCTCGATTTGGGAAAGGTAAACCTCTCTGTCAATGTACAGAAGTCCATTACCTTTGACCTGTACAGTGACCTCAGTGTAGGTTCTGACCCGTACACAGAGAAGGTTTCAGGACAAACTCAAAGTTTCACTCAAGAACATTTGATAAAGTAAACTTTCCTTTCAGTTGGTGTCACTGATTGAAGGGCTGTCGTTTCCTGTTTCTCTGGTATGCCGTTTTTCTGGAATGTTCCTTTTATTTAGAAGGTGCTGTGTATGTGGTTTTGCCACCGGCCCTGTTTAAGTTTGCCAACATCACACTTTAAGTGTTCCAACTTGATAACCCAAACCAGCTCCACACTGTCTCACACCTCCGCACACACTCCCATCATGCTCTCCTCCCCTAAAGACCTTACAAATATGGCAACATAAAAGTGGCCTCGCCCAAACTGCACTGGTGCAAGGAAGGGGGGGAATAAGGGGAAGGGGGGGAATAAGGGGAAGAGAAGGAGGAGAGGGAAGGAGGAAAGGAAGGAAGAAATTGAGAAAAAAGGGAAGAGGGGAGGAGGCAGGGGAGGGAGGAGAGGGGAAGAAGAGTGGGGAGGAGAGGAAGGAGAGGGGGGAGAAGGAGGAAGGGGGTAAAGGAGGAGGATGAAGGAGGGAGGAGAGAGCCTGCCCCCAGCAGAGCCTGTGTTCAGTTCAGCAGCACAGAGGAGTCTTTGTGTGGTCGTCATCACGTTGCCGGGGGAGCCAGGAGACACTGCTCCAGAAAAGAACACTAATTTTCTCGCCCACTTGAACAAGAGGCTCAAGAATAGAAATCCAAAATGGGGTGATTAAAAATAGAATCAGCCAAAGTGTGACTCCTCGGAAATTACCAAAGTCCTCACAGAGAATGCACCTCCTCCATCTCCTCCTCCTCCTCCATCTGCACCTCCTCCACTTCCTCCTGCACCTTATCTTTCCTACTGACAGACACATCTCCCTAGTCTCCCTAGCGTTCAACGAGGCCCCTGGAAAACTCCTGAAACAACAGCAGATGTTGTGTTCTAAATCCAGCTCATGTTAAAAAGCACGCCAATCTATCTGGACTCAAATGAAGAAGCAGCCCGTTTGCTGCACTCTGTGCTGTAGGGAGGAGATGGTACAGTGCCAATGAAGCAGAGCCCAACAGCACAGCTAGCTGACAGAGCCTCAATGCTGACTCCACCTTCTGCATGGCCACATGGGGAGGGGGGGGGGAGAGGAGGAGGGGGGAAGGGAGGGATGTTAGGACAGCTGGGCTGCAGATGAGGGGACAAGCATGACAAGCATCTAGCACAACAGGAACACACAACTCAGGCTCCACAAACAACACGCCCGCTCTTCTCTCTCTCTCTCCTCTTCCTCACGCTGCCCTCTGTCCCGGTGCCAGCCGGGCCCTGGTCACTGTCCTCATCCAGCTCTTAACAGCCACAAGGCGGCTGACATTTAGGATGAATTTCAACACACGCACGATGATTAAGCAGCGTCTTTTCTGTCCTTTGGTGACAGGAAGGGATCGGGATGTGGGATCCATGGAAACGGCTGCGTGATCGGGTGAAACGCACGCTGTCGAATGAGCGGCGTGGAAGATCACATGGCAGTGACTGCTGTCCCTCTGGCCCTGTGGTGACGCCGTGTTAGTCATCAATAAGTAGGGTGGTGCTGCTGACACCAGGGGGGAGATTTAAGGAGTGTGTGTCCATGTGTGTGTGTCTGTGTGTGTATCTGTGTGTGTGAGTCTGCAGAATGTTTTCCTGAGTCATTATCCCTGACCAGGATTCGGTTTTCCTGTGTTCTGGTGGTGTGGTTTGTGTGTAGATTACTCCACTCCTGTGGTAGAGGTTGTTGTGGGCATGTGGGCTCGCTTTGTCACTGTGAATCCTGACACTGCTGTAATTATAGACAGTCAGTCATGATGTGACAGTGTGGTGGGGATCTGATAATGTCAAACACATTCGCTCATGGCATCTGGATCCTGGTTAACATCCGTACATCAGTCAGCAGTGCATTGCTCAGAAAGAAATGACTGTTTAACCTGTTGGTGGGAGAAAAAAAAAGAGAAGAGAACTTTGGTTTGTAAACATTTGTGAGTGCTGTGCTAAGAAGTTGCGTAAAACAAATGAGAATCTATAGGATTCTATTTAAATGGCCCTTTCTGTGTGGAGATATGGCATGGGAGAGGTCATTCCTGTGTACTTACTGACTGACTCAACCGAACAAAGATCCAGAGCAAACAAGATCTGCCCTCTGACTCACAAACCTGATACTGAGAAAGAAGGAGGGAGGGGAGGGAGGGGGGGATGGGGGGATGGGGGGAGGGAAAGAGGGAGGGAGGGGGGGAGGAAGGGAGGGAAAGAGGGATGGATGGAGGGAGAGAGAAACGGACAAACGGACAAAGAAGGAGGTGCAGTAAGCTAAATGAAGACAATGTGAAAGTGATTTGAGTCTCTAGAATAGGGAACTATTCAGTCCCCAAGGCTGAGACTGAGAGAATCTTCAGTAACTCCCACATGCACCTCCCTCCCCCACTACCTCCCTCCCTCCCTCAGTACTGTACTGTCTCATACTGTACCGCATGTGTGATGGCATGAAGCTGAGGAATAAGTACATCTCCAGCCTCTCTGTCCCACACAGCTGGCCAAACACTGCTCTCACCGCACAACAGGGGCCAGAACAGTGAGACTTGGATTTGAATCATCTCTTTCTCTGTGTTCACTCTCTCACACAGCTGTGATAGACACACTGCGAGACCCCCAGGGGCCCAAGAACAAAACTTCAGACTTTCACATAATGGGATATAAATAGAGACCGCTCGGTGGCACTGGAAAAAGAGAGAGTATGAATGTAACTCATAAAGGATCGCTGTTCAAACGGAACAACCACGATGACGGGTCAACGCACACGATTCTACAGCTGCCATCAAGACTGTGAGCAGCACTGGGCCGTTGGTCAGTCCACTCATGGTGCAGTTCTAATCCTTAGATCAGTGGTCTCCAACCCTGGTCCTCATGGACCCACTGTCCTGCATGTTTTAGATGTTTCCCTGCTCCAACACACCTAATTCTAATGAATGGGTCATTATGAAGCTTAACAGAAACCTGATAATGACCCTTTATTTGAGTTGGAGAAGGGAAACATCTAAAACAAGCAGGACAGTGGGTCCTGAGGACCAGGGTTGGGGACCGCTGCATTAGAGAGCAGAGAGACAAGCCTTTCCAGTACCCACCAGTACGTATGAATTCATCCAGTGAATGACTTCCTCCACACGCCTGCTCCCCCCCTAAGAACATAACCTTGGGTCTGAGATAATGGAAGGAATGCTTCCTGGACCAGGGCCTAACGGTCACCTAGGACTCAGCTGAACCCCCAACGCAGCCTCCACCGGGACTGTGAACAAGCTCAAGCCTGCCTCCCTTCATACGCAGAACAGACTCAGATCATTTGAACCCCTCTGAAGAAAGTCCCAGAATCTTATGCAGCCAGCAGCAGATGTATTCGGATCCTCCCTTAGACAGGCTTGGCCTGCTGCAAGAATGACAACAAGCTTAGAAACGTTTTTTCGCCAGGAAACCCCTTAACCCAACCCATAACCACTTCCTGCCTAGCAGCAGAGCTCCTCTGTGAGTCTGACAGTGTAGCATTAGAGCTAGAGAGCAGAGGTTAGTACAGGGGAGAACTTTACATAATGGATGTTTTACTGTCCTTGAGGGACAGCTTAGTGGAGTGAGGTTTTGAATAGGTCTACCTCTGTAATCTGCTTTAATAACAGTGTATGTGATTGTAGGCGTGTGTGTGTGTGTTTTTACACTCATACAGTTATTATCTCTCTGGGTGTGGTAGCTGAATTTATATTGAGCCATCACTTTGGCTGCTATCTCAGTACACATATGTTCAGGGCTGAGAGCAGAGCTGTGTGACATTCACTCCTGTTGTACAGATGTCCTACCCCACAACCGTCCCTGGAAGAGTCCCTGGAAGACCACAAGGGGAATTACATCTGGAGTAGAAGAGATTCTTACTCCTTAAAAAAAAAGAGAATTGAGTTTGAGAGTTGAACTATTTGCAAAAAGCAAAGTGTGACGGGTAAAAAGGTGAAACCAGTTGTGTGGCTTAGAAAAGTGATGAACATGCTTCTGAGTTGTGAATCTGTTTTGTTCATTTCTTAAACACAAATTCTTCCTCTTTCTCTGGAACCAGGGAGGAACTCCGAAAGCCAGCCGTTTCAACAGAATGACTTCAGCGTGGCAAAAAAAACATCCCAGTGGGCCCAGAATTTGTCTTTGCACATTCCAAAGAAAGCCCCAGTGATATGGTGTGTAAGAGCTGCGGCTTCTGAAATGTGCAACACTCTTGGTTACAACAGTCACCATACTGGGCAGCTCAGTTCTGGGAGGTGCAGGTAGAGATGCCTTCTCTGGCAGACGGCCAGAGACATGCCTTGGAAACGTTAGTCAACAAAAGGTTGCATTCCTGTTTCACAACCCTGGCTTTTTCTTGCACCCTGTGACATTTTCGTTCTTCGTAGCTCGCTGTAATAAAAAAATAACATAATTTTTTTTGTATTCACAACCCCCTGTTAGATAATATATAATCTACCAGCAAGCGACCAACCATCTCCAGAATAGCGTGAAGCCCTTTACCATCTATTCCAGCCAGGAAGTCAGAGCCAAACCTATGGGGAGTTAACCAGGGAGGCCTCGCCTGGCCAGAGGAAGGGCAATTAACCAGAGGGAGTTACTGTTCCGAAACAGTAGCAAGCTTTAGTTAGCTGCTGGGCTAAGTTACCAAGCGTTGTAGACGCACTCTTTGAAATGATACTTGTCGGTGTTACTTGCTCGCTTTCGAATTGTTACAATCAGAAGCTATACTAAAGCGGGGGGGGGGGGGGGGGGGGGGGGGGGGGGGGGGGGGGGACTGGAATGTCGGAGTAGCATAATTGGGGACGGTACAGCCAGCTTCCTGCCTGACTCCTGTCCTCAGACATGCATCTGTAACGAAGGTCAGGAGGGTCGTTTAGCGTGACAGCAAAGTGGCCGAATCGGTCCAGTTAAACTGCATTCAGAAGCTGCTGGAAGTTCTTTACCAAACTCCTGCTGGAAGAAAGTTAATACAATCTATACGTTCACACAAGCCATCATCATTCATTCAAGGAAACACACATTAAACAAAGTCAATGTAAACTACATGTCTGTGTACTCAGATGGTATTCTGTACCAGTTCAATAAATCAGGTTTGCTTGTGGTGTGTGTGTGTGTGTGTGGTTTGTGTGTCACATATCTCTTGAACGCCGGCGTCGATTGTGTCAAAGTCACCTGACCAGTCTGACGGAAACACTAACATCCTGAGGCCACAACGAAAGCTTCGCTTCGACTTTTCACACAGAAAACGACTCTTTGACCTGCATGGCTGCATGGATGAGGAAAGAGATATATCTTCTTCCTGTCTTTAGTTGCTGCATGTGTTCACACGTCTCCAGTCCAACCGTACACAGCCAGAAGGAGTGTGCGTCTGCATGCTGCTCATAAAGCAACACTCCTTATCCACCTATGGTACAGAGGCACCTGGATCCTGAACAAATCAGTGTTTCAGATGCCATTTTATGGTGTTTTGTTTTGTTTCTACTGTTTCTCTGTCACATACTTATGAATCAGCAGAATAAAGGACACACTGTCCTCTGCTTTGCCGGAAAAGAAAAGCCCTTAAATCCGATGAATAAAACAAACCAATCTTCTGTTGCCCAAAACACAGGAACAGTCCACATCTAACACCATCAATTCTCTGTCAGTACTGTAAACACAGTCTTTGACTGTCCTCCATCCGCCACAATGGAACACTTAAGTCAAACGTTCCTCCACAGCAGTGTCTGCATCTGTCTCTTAATCTGTAACATGGAACTAACTACCTAACTGTCATGTGACTGAGCGGTTAGGGAGACAGGCTAGTAATCAGAAGGTACCTGGTTTGAACTCTGGCTGTGCTAACATGATGCTGTGTCCTTGGGCAAGACACTTCACCCTACTTGCCTCAGGGAGGGAATGTCCCTGTACTTGCTGTAAGTCGCTAAAATGACTAAATGTAAATGTCCACTGCAGAAATGTTAAGTTAAAGTAATCGGCATTTGAACAGAATAGTTACAGAATATCTACAATATATACAGTTTACACAAATGAGATGGCGTGGAGGTTAAACACACTAGAAGACAGGAAGACACAGATGTGGAAATGCACAGACAGCTATAGCATCTGGTGTCCTCTGTATCGAGCAGCTCGCTGGGCGGGGGGGGGGGGAAGAGTCAACAGTCCTCCGCCTAACCACGGCAGTTAAGAACAGTGATCGATGAATACCTCAGGAGAGAGACTCCCTTATCTCCCTCCGAGGAGCTGCCAGGTATTGACTCTGTGGGATGCTGCAAGAATTCTGTCCTTCACCGACCAGCTGCAGACTTGTACTCATTATGGAGCGAGACACCTAACACACACACACACACATACATACACAAACACACACACACCTAACATACATACACACACACACACCTAACACGCACACACATACACACACACCTTACATACAAATATATATGCACACACACCTAACACAAACACACACATATACACAAACGCACACACATAACAAAAACACACCTAACACACAAGTACACACACACACACACCAGGAGGAGAGGGTATGGCCTCCTCATCCATCAATATGTAACCCCTGTCTCTAGCTGAGGACGTGATACTCTCTCCCAGGGGATCTTACCCATGGTAAACATCTGAAATCTATTCTGTTGTGGTCTGTTACACTATGATCCTTTTCAGGCCAAAGACCCTCATCTTTTTCCAGTCATTACCTTAGTAACGACCATGCTATTTTTAAAGTAGGAAACAACTCAACATCCATGATCTGTATACAAAGTGACCTTTCTCCTAATCTAACTCTTACAAATCTCAAAAAGAAGCAGTTCTTTGGTAGGATGACCTTAAAACGCCCCCCCCCCCCCCCCCGCTGGATGGTGTCACCACCTAGTGTCTTCCTCTAAATCCACTATGGGCCTTCCTTTCAAAATAAAAGATGGGCTTGACATTTAGGTTCCAGGGCAGAGCAAACTGCTGCTCTGCAGGTCTCACTCTGCATGCTTGTGAAGGGGAACCTGGAAGCCACAGACTTGAATAATGACGTTCTGCAAATGCTTGGCAGTTTGGTCACCTTTCTCTGCACTGTCTAAAGAGAAGCTCAGAGGAGTGCTGTGATGTGTGTGGAGGCTCCGATCCTGGACGAGATATCAAAGCAGGAAGACTAAACATGGAGTTACTTATCCAGAGTCAGGAGGCTGAGCGGTTAGGGAATCAGGCTAGTAATTAGAAGGTTGCCGGTTTGATTCCTGTCCTTGCCAAATTACATGGTGTCCTTGGGCAAGGCACTTGACTGTAAATCGCTCTGGATAGGAGCATCTGCTAACTGACTCAAATGGTAAATGTACTCAAGCTTACTGATTCTGAGGAGCAAGTGAAGCAGATGTTGGCTCATTCAGATTCAGTCTCAACTACAAAAACAGCTTGATATTGTTCTGGGGTTTCTACATATAAACTGATAGGGACTCTCAACAAACATGCAGCCTTTTTTTTTCGGGGGGGGGGGGGTGAAATGCAATGATGGTAAATTACAGCACTAGCTCAAAGTTATACAAGCAGAAAACAGCTGTGTCGTTTTAACATTTGTGCAGCAAAGCCACTCGCCCCAACCCCCGACACAGACAATCATGTGGCTGTGGTTCTTCCATTCAGACCAGCACTTGGACTTCCTGTTTTGTACATTTTTCCCTTTCAACAGTGGCACTTGGGTGCCAGTCAAACAAAACTGAGAAGATTCAGTCTCAACTAACAAGTCCTCCAAACTCTCAATAACTTGAACTTCAAACTGATTGGTATTAACCATTCGATTTCTTTCTTACAACTGAAAATCAAACACTGATAGGATTGCAAGGAAGGAACAACACCAACACTTTTTTTTGAGTTGGAATTAAATCAAGAACTGACAACATTTTAAAATAACTTTTTTAATAAGACATTACAATGACATTGTTCTGTACATGGTCCTCCAAATCAACACAGGAGTTAAAGAGTTGCCCTGGAAGATGACTTCATCATTTAGCCAATAAGCAGCGCTGACTGCCAGAGATCAATCCTGTGTTCCTGTGTGTCTGTGCTCATGCTACAGGTAAAGGCTATCATAATGTCTCTTTTTTTCTTTTCTGAGACTCCTCAATGGAGATAGAACGTTTGGAAGAGCTCAGTGCTGAATGATATTCCTTTGGAAATATAAGGAATCAATTGACCGTGTGACTATCAATGACACCCATGTCTGACAGGGTTCTGACAAGCTTGTTTGATTTACTGTAAACCTGTGTTCCATAGGTCTACTTCTGAAACAACATCACCTACACGCAGTGCCAAAACTAAAATGTAAATTAGCTCAACATGTCACCCAGCATTGGGGTGATACTTAACTGCTAATGGATTCAAACAGCTGATAAACAGAACATTAGACATTAGTCTTCCACATCTTTCTTTTGATTATGTCCGATGTGATGAGATGTAGGACAACTCTTCAAATCTTGCAGTAGCGTCTTTAGTATGAATACTTAAGGGTTCATCTCAGATATGATTCAGGTGTTGCTGTTCCTCAAACTACTGACATACACAGATCTTAACTTAAATGGGGGGGGGGGGGAAATAAATCAATACAGACCCATATACATTAGCAAACCAAGTCCAAGTGAAAAGATGAAACTTAAGCTTTGTTAGAAAAATATATATTAAAAAAAAAAAAAAGAAGAAAAATGGGACAAAGGACAGGAAAAGGCAGTGGTCTCTGGAGCTAAGCTTTAAAGAACAGTTTTAACTGATATTCATCAAGCCAAAAAGAATGAATTAATGTTGATATAGACCTGCTACAGAGAAGCGGCTAACTGAAAGCTAGCAAACCCAGTTGAAGATAAATTAGTTATGGGGGGGGGTCAACATTGTAATAAAAATAAATGAAGATAATCAAAGGGTTTCTTTATTATATTCATTTCAGAGGTTATTTGTTACTTGCCTCAACTTTTTTTTGTAGATCTGACTTAAAACAGTCATCACATCAATCATTAAGATTTGTAGTTTGATGTTAGCCAGGTTAGTCCCTCGTATAATCCATCACCGGTGGTCGCACAGGACGGCTGAACATACCAATTTCTATCTCGGATGCGGGTCAAGCCCAACTTCTCCTGGATTTCATGCGGTTTCATGGCGTCCGGTAGATCTTGCTTATTGGCAAAAATCAAGATGATGGCGTCCCTCATCTCACGGTCATTAATGATGCGATGAAGTTCCTGTCTGGCTTCATCGATGCGATCTCTGTCCGCGCAATCCACAACGAAGATTAACCCCTGGGTGCCGGTGTAGTAGTGTCGCCATAATGGCCTTATCTTATCTTGGCCGCCAACATCCCACACGTTGAACTTGACGTTTTTGTAAGTGACCGTCTCTACGTTGAATCCCACGGTGGGTATCGTGGTGACAGACTGTCCCAGTTTAAGTTTGTATAGGATGGTTGTCTTTCCGGCAGCATCAAGTCCAAGCATCAATATTCTCATCTCTTTGTTGCCAAATATTTTTGATAGCATTTTCCCCATCTTGAACACAGCATATATATATTCCTTTCCTACTGTAAAAAAAAAAGAAGAAAAAAAAGAAATCCTTTCGTTGCGCAAAACCTTTCAATTTGATGCAGGCCTATTTCCTCAACAGTGGAAGCATTACTCAACTAGGACCAAGCCTTCATTACATTATATCTGACAGCTATGGTTGAAACTACCTTTCAAACCTGCCATTGAATCTGCTCCACAATGTTTGGGACCACAGGGGTGTTACTGTGTAATAATATGCAGTAATCTTCCAAGTTCAAATGGAGGAATTAAAAGTATTGCTGGACTAAAACGTGCCTTAAAGTGGTCAGCTATTGAGCTGCATTAATCAAAGAGGCTGTGGGTCGATCCAGTATTAGCAGAGGAGGAAGGGTAAGAGGAAGGGTGGTGGATGAAGAGGAAGGGTGGTGGATGAACTGAGGCCCTCTTACAGCCTATTGGTGGACGGGGTCTCACCGTCCTACTTCTTTTTACCGGAGGACAAATTGAAATGTCTGCAGCTGTTCCATGAAGCGTCGTGCAGGACAACACGGGTGTTCTCACGGGTTAATTTCTCCCAAATGTTCGGTCACCAGACAGGTCATTAATTCACTCACCCAAAATCGTCTCCATGTCCCTCTGAAACAGAAGGTTTGAGAGGGGAGTCAGACTACCTCAACCTGGCTAAGCTAACAAGCTAGCATGCTAACATTAGCTCGCTAGCTAGATAGCTATTTCAAGCAGTAATTCCTGCGAAACGAAATTCAGAAATGTCCGTTAGCACCAATCCGTTCGTTTCTAGTCACTTTATTATATGTCAAAATAAAATGAAACCGTATTTTACCAGCGGGTTTTCCTCATTGTTCTCCTGGTATTTTCGGCTTTTTCTCCCCTTCGTCTTTTTCAGTCGACTTGCTGCTTCACCGGAAAGGTGTGGAGCTTCATCACCCGCAACTTCCTGTCTCGAGACTTCAGCTCGCTTGGTCAACTGCTGCTCGCGCAGAAGCATTCACAGCGCGCGCTCACGCACCGGAGACAATGTATCACGCCACACTATGTGGATCAAAGGATTAAACTGACATCGCATGCAATGTCCAAATGTGGACAACTTTTTTTAAAGATATTTAGTGGGGTGAAAAAAAACTGAATAACATTGCTTAACCGTACAGCATTAACAGAAATGTTGGTGTGCCTTAGCGGATGCAAGGCTCGGCTCGTGGTGCAACAAGGGACACCAGCTTGAGCTGTATTTGTTTTAGGTTGAAATCCTTAATTAACCCACCTATTTAGTTTGATAGTGAAAACGCTTTTGTTTGTCAAATAACATAATGATACGGCACTAAAGATATCTATAAGTTATCAGCGATTGAAGACTAAGTCCAAATATTCGCTTGAACTTGATCCCACACCAAACCTAATAAAATGATGACCCGCTGGCTATTTGAAGCGAGATCTAAAAGGTGATGTCGCCACCGTGTGGTATGAACAGCAAGGTTCTCAATTATTTGTATATACATATATACTGTATATTACAGCTCATATGTATATTACAGCTCATATTTTCCCCGCACCAAGATTTAAGTTCAGAACTTGTGTTATGATTTATTAATCTCTTGAATAAAAACAATTCCGTTCAAGACCCTGTGCTGATGCATTTGAAACGAAAACTTTTCTCAGTCCGTAATTGGTAAAAGGTCTTGCTGTATTACTGTCGTAAGGGTCCTGTTGACCACAGCTAGACTTTAGAGCGAGATGGTTATTCGATAAACGCACGTGCTACCATTTCCTGAAAGGCTCCATCGTTTGAATCATCAGCACGTGCTTTTGTCTTAAATCCGCAAACGTCAAGGTAGCCCATGTCAGAGGTTGTCTCCACCAAACTTTAGTCATCACTGCATTAGACGAATTGTGAAAGTCTGAATTCGGGCTGCTGGTACCAGAGAACAATTCAGCGTCTTCAGAACTCATGCTGTCTATTCTCCCATCCTCCAGGAGGCTGCAGCTGGCTGCTTGGACCCCGGCCTGCCTGGGCAGAGTGGACCTGCTGGGGTTGTGTCTTCTCCCAGAGCCCAGAGATGAAACACTGGAGCTGCAGCGAAGTCTCTCCAGAGCTCTGCTATATCGTCTCTGCTGCTGCTCAATGTCTTTCATGCGGTACCTCTGTTCCAGGTCCAGTCTGAGCAGCAGGTGTTTATGCTGCTGGACCTGGTACCTGTGCAGTCCCTGCATGGTGTCTCTGTGCAGTCCCTGCATGGTGTCTCTCTGCAGTCCCTGCATGGTGTCTCTCTGCAGTCCCTGCATGGTGTCTCTCTGCAGTCCCTGCATGGTGTCTCTCTGCAGCTCCTGCATGGTGTCTCTGCAGTCCCTGCATGGTGTCTCTCTGCAGTCCCTGCATGGTGTCTCTCTGCAGTCCCTGCATGGTGTCTCTCTGCAGTCCCTGCATGGTGTCTCTCTGCAGCTCCTGCATGGTGTCTCTCTGCAGCTCCTGCATGGTGTCTCTCTGCAGTCCCTGCATGGTGTCTCTCTGCAGCTCCTGCATGGTGTCTTTGCTGGGGGGGGGGGGGGGGGGGGGGGCAGGGGGGCTATACAAATGGGACAGGGTGAGTTGTTGTGATGCAAGAAAGAGACAATGCTAGACTTTTGACCATTAAATATTCACAGCTGAGTTCAGATGACTACAACCACTGTGTAGAAGGCCCAATGAGCGACCCATCATTAATGTTTCACTAACAGTGTTCCATTTACTAGCCTCCTTGAACTGTCTTTAATTATAGAAACAGTCAACAAAAAGCCATCGTTTGTCAGTTTGTTTTCTTTGAAAATGTATGTCAGGAGAGCAAGTAAAGTATTTCTCCAAACTTTGGAAGACAATACCTAGTATAAACTGCAGCAAAGACACGAGTGTACAGCACTGATGATTTGCCAGAGGTTTTGTGGAGATCTGGAGAAAAACCTTAACACATAAGTAGTAAAAGATTATGTTCTTAAATGATTCCCAACCTAAGATGTTCCACCCAGCAGCAGTAACTCCTCCCGTGGTGTTCAGTCACATGAAATAGAGCCAATTAGATTAACTGAGATTTGAGCAGTTAAATGGGCGGATAAGTGGAAAAGGTCAGGAATGGTTTTCAAATACATATATTTTGTGAAAAGTTGAGTCATAGCTTGACCAATACTGTGTACAGTGTGAGAGGAGATAAGTCATCAATATTAAATGTCCACAGTGGGTTAATCGTTGAACAATGTTCCAGATGCTCAGTCTAACCATTAAGGTCTCCTGATCCCCTGAAGAATGACTCTATGGTCTCCTATTTCAGAAGGTGGTCTCTAATAATGTCACCCAACTCATCAACAAGGTCATGTAATTGTTTGATAAACTTTATTTCAGGCACAGTGAATTTACAGACAACAAAAAATGTGATATAATTTTGGTCATTACATATTTACAGATTAGTTCAGTTGACTTAAGTCACAGTGTTGAAGGCCATTAGGGCCTATTAAGGATGGAATGGGGGATGAATGTATATAAAAAGTCAACAGCCAGGGCATCAAAAAATTAAGTTGATCAGTTTTAATTGTGTGTGGAAATAGTCTAAATATGTTTTCTACGTTTTAGATGAACGCTTTCTATTTTTACATTTTGAATGTCAAATGATGTATTTGAAGTTTTCACTGCAGAATTGATTCATTAGTGAATCTTTTGTAAAGCTCTCTCGTGGAAGTCGCTTTGGCTAAAAAAAACTATTCTGCTCAATGAATAAATGTAAAATGTAAATGTAATGAGTATTTGTTTAGTGGAGGCGTTTATTCAAAGTAACCTACAGATCCAACCTCTTAGGGTGGTCTTTAGTCCAGAGACAACATGAACTGGGGGTGGAACAGACGGTCTGGACGAGCCCATAAGGATCCGCTTCACCATTTCCCCTGCTGCCTGAGAGGAGTAACACATTAATACAGCTTTTAAACTCATATTAATCTGCAGTTAAAGTGTCATTAAGGAGGAGCTCTTATCTGCATTACTGCTTTCCGGCCGCTTGAAGCACAAAAACAACCCGAGTAGGAGGGAGTCATCATGGCGGAGAGGAAGAGGGCTGTTTCTAACCCCAGCTCAGACACAGACATGACTTCTCTGGCCAGAGCCTTGTCCTTCTCTGGCTCCTGCCAGGGGGATCTGAACGACGTGTTTCACTCTCAGAAGAGTCTTCGCAGAGGCAGTGCTCCTCACCTGGGGAGGAAGAGGAAGGTGCTGGACTGTCCTAACGCGGTGTTCTCTGGTGAAGAAGCTTGTGTTCTGGTCATCAACACTGGAGGAACCATTGGGATGACCCTGAGGGATGACGGTAAGGGGAGTTTCCTCAGTCCTCCAGTCCTATTCGCACCCAGATCACTGCCGGTTAGACTATTAATAAGAATCTCTATCAGGTTTGTTTTTATTCTCCATGCAAGTTACACAAACACGGAATTTACTGTGGCAGGATGGAGTAATACACAGAACATATAGGGAATTTAAATAAGAGTAAGATAAAGATCAAATAGAATCAAAATAAGGAGAAGAAAAAAAAAAAAAGTGGGCACTAGCTGTACATACTCTCATAATAACAGCACTCAAAACTACAATTAATTCTGATAATAGTGGTACCTCATTCTCTAATACATGCAGTGATACCAGGAATTAATCTACATTTCTACCATGGTGCACTCAAAAAGGTACTTTAAAAACTAACTACATCAATAACACATACACACACAGCTCTTTCATCAATAAGTAACCAGAAGGTGGGGTACAAGACTAGGAAAACGATGTCCATAATGTCCTATTCAATCCTTTCATTTAATCTTTCAAATTTGATGCTTATGAATGTTTTATTTAGTTGAGTGATTTAGTGTAGTTGGTTAGGGCGTTGGGCAAGTAATCAGAAGGTTCCCGGTTCAAACCCTGGCTGTGTCAACATGAAGTTGTGTCCTTAAGCAAGGCACTTCACCCGCTTGCTGTAAGTCACAGGAGAGTGTCTGCTACATGACTAAATATAGATGTAGTTGAAAGCACTGCCAGACCAAACCAGACCAGTTTAGGTATTTAACAGTTACCTTCTGAAGGTATTAAACAGTAGCTTTGTGTGTAGTTTGAACCTTTTCCCTAAATCACTGGCCCAAATAAATCAATAAAAAAGACCAACTTGTTCTGACATTTAACATGAAGGTGCCTTAGTTAACCACTAGGGGGCAGTATAAAGCAAGCGACGAAGATGTAGAGTCTATTAACTATTTTATTGACCACATATCGCTAACGGTTTTCAGTCTTTATTTTTTCATTACTGAGGATAGCACACCTTAAATTGATTTCTACATTCTAGCGTTACCTTTGACTTCACATGCTGGAAAAACCATCTCCTTGTCCAGGGTGGTCAGTCCCTGTGTCTCATCAGTGGAACGGTTTACTGCCAGCCTGACCTGTGTGTGTATCTGACCCCCAGTTTTGGCTCCAGAGCCGAACGCCTTTGTGAAGTACCTCAGGAAGCTCATCCTGTTCCATGACGAAGAATACGCCCAGAAGACGAAACTGTATGAAAACTACGACCTTCCAGAGAGCACGCTGGTCCTGCCGTGAGTTCCCTGTCTTACCCTCCTCACCTCCCCTCCTCTCCTCCCCTCCTCTCCTACCTTCCTCATCTCCCCTCCTCACCCCCTCCTCCCTTCTGGAGGAGGGGGTGAGGAGTACACTACATCTCATGAATACACTACATCTCATGTTTTCAAACATACATTTCATTTATTTATTTACTGGGTTTTTAACTAACCCTAACCTAGTTGGATGTTTTATTTACTACGTACTTCCACTTCATTTAACATAAGATAACATAAGATAAGATACAATAACATAACATAAAATAAGATAAGGATTATCTTATCTTCTAAAAATGACCATCTTTGTCTAGATAGTGATTGTCAGAACCAGTTTTCCATAACATTTCCCCCTGGTTCAGCCTGGGCCTTCACAGGAACATGTTGCCAGACTGTGCTCCCCAAAAAAACATTTTCCTGACAGGTGAACACATCCTTCTAAACTGTGTTTGTGTTGCCTTAACAGGATGCCAACTCGTCATGCAGACCAGCTATTTCATGGGTGCTGTAGATCTGGTAGCATAGTATCTGCCTGTGTTGCATTTGAGCCTGGTTAAAATCCTGTCTGTCCTACAGAGCATGGGTCTGTCTGTCTGCCTGCCTGTCTGTCTGCCTGTCTGTGGCCCTGCCAGGGAGAGATCACAGCAGCGCTTGTCTCTCTGTCAGGGCAGGTTCACAGGGAAACTTGCTATTGGTTCACCAGATGGAAGTTGATCCAGAGCCACGGTTCTCTGCCTTGGCCCCCGTTCTTCCTCCTAGCCTCCCTCCGGTGGCCAAGAGCCCCTCAGCACGCGTGGCCTCTGCCTATGGCAGCACACCTGGCCACCCCTCCAACACACCAGGAACGGGTCGTTATCACGCTCAACAGAAGCCTAGGAAACGACCCATTCGTTTAAACGAGGTGTGCTGGAGCAGAGAAGCATGTGAAACGTGCAGGGCAGGCAGGGGGTCCAGAGGACCACAGGCTGGGAACCTCCAGGCTAATCTCACACAGACACACGGCCCATTCAGACCCTGCCTCAGTCCCACAGCAGGAAGGGGACAGGGGGGGAGGGAGGTTGGTTTAAAGGTTTAAGTCAAGAGGGATCTCTTCAAACACCCAACCTATCTAGATGCTGCTTGTGTGTTTGTGTGTGTGTGAGTGTGTGTGTGATACCTCCTTGTAGTTATCTTCCTGGATGGCTGCCATATGTCACATCTCAAGCCACGCCCATCACTCGTTGCCACGGTCCCACAGGATTTTGTACCCCCCCCCCACAGTTCTGCACCCTACCAGTATAATCTATTCCTCCCCAGAGCTCATTAAACGTGTTTACTTATATTTGTGCAGAATCAGTCTCTCGAGGGCCGTCGTTGTGTTTGGAGTTGTAGTGTTGTTTCTTTTCATGTGCAATTGTGCGATTTAAATAACCTTGTCTTGCTAAAATAGTAGCCTAACGATTGCATTAGCATGTGAGAGCATCGTTGTTTGTGTGTGTGTGTGTGTGTTGCGTTTGTATTCCTCTGATTACGTTTGGCATGAAGCTGCATTTGGACTAATTGCTCTGCGCAGAGAAGGAGACGCCATGTGGAGAAATTTCACTTGACTAAAAATGGTAACACTGCCAAGGTCCTTCATTATGCAGAGGAGGGATCTGGTTTATTGATTTATTGAAAAGCTGTAGTTAGGAGATGTTGGAAGACAAGCCTTCAGTCCCACCCTGACCTCCCTCCCCACCTCTCTGCCATCAGCAGACTACGAGCCCTGCATCCCCCATCAGTCCCCCCCCTGCCCCCCGTGCCCCCCCCACCCCCCCCAGCTACATGAAGACAGAAATTAATAATTGGCGATTTGAATATTGTTTCCAGCGGCACTATGGCGTTAAGATGATCAACAACATATGCTGGAGGTTCTTGTGTGGAGTTTGAGCTAATTAGGAGAGTGTCTGTGGAGGCCTGTCTTGGTAGCAGAGGCCTGATTGGTTGGATAACCCCCGCCCCCTCTCTCCCCCCACTGTTCCTTTCAGCCTAGCCTTCAGGTTTGGGGGCTCCCCTATGGTAATTCGGGGGGCTGTAGGGTCTCGTCTCAGGCCTTAAGACGAGAGATTAAAAGGGGGATCTTTTCATCGCTGCTTAGCCGGGCGCACTCTCTTGTTAGCTGGGGGAGGCGGGGCCAGCTTAGGAGCAAACTTCAACTTTGCTTAAGGGAGCATTAATATGCATCTGAGTCCAGGGTGAGCTGGCTCTGTCTAATGAGAACAACCACCGCTACACAGGGTCTCTGTGACCTCTGAACTGGCCCCTGTCTGATGGAGACACGGTTATTTGGCTGTCTCTCTGTCACACACATAAAACACACACAACAGACACACAACACGCACGCTCAACGCAAACACAACACACAGAATGCACACGCAACACACACACAGCACACACACATAAACAAGGCTTTTCTCCTCACAACATTAGGAACTTCATACAGCCTTGAAACCTGGAGAAGATGGAGGATCAGCCCACCTTTGATGAGGACCCCACCCCCCATAACATGAGCTAATCCTGGCCTCTGTCTCATCAGACCACCATCACTCTCCTTCCACGCTCTGGAAACTGGTTCTGGCACCCTGCTGTCAAAACAGGAGGCCCAAGCAAATAGACTTGGTCAGGCTTCATAAACGGGGCGAGGTCCTCTGTTCTTCCACACCTGATTCCCTCAGTTTCACATTTAAAACACAACCAGGTTGAAACCATCCACGTAAAGAGCAAAAACATAGACACAACAAAGAAGATAATGTCACTGATCTCGTTGTTTCCTTCTTGTTTTCGTTTTTTCCTCCTACAGATTTAATCGAGCTAATTCTCCTAACCAGCCCTAATTGACCTCACGCTTGTGTTTCAGTCACTCGCACGGTCGGCGGTCTTGCGTGCCTGAAAGCTTTCTTTTAACTGAGCTGAAAGCTTCATTGTGATTTAAATTCATGGCTCCAACTTCTCTTCCTGTTCAGAATGTGCAAAGATAACAAGAGGATTGTGTACACCGTCTTAGAGTACTGCCCCCTGCTGGACTCATCTAACATGACCCCAGAAGACTGGGGGAAGATAGGGAAGGACATCGAGGTACTGGAGCCTAAAACACTCACCACAGCTTGTCTCTGTGTTGTCGCATTCTCTACCTTTGCAAGCACCTAACTGACTAACTTTACTAAACTTTCCTTCTCAACAGAATCTGTAAATTCACAGAACAGACAGTGCTGTGTGTGTGTGTGTGTAGCTCAGAACAGACAGATGGTGTGTGTGTGTGTGTACCTCAGACCAGACGGCGCTGTGTGTGTTTTTGTCCTTGTGTTGATCTACTTTACTGTCACATGTCTCTGGGGTAGAAATACTACGAGAAGTACGACGGCTTCGTGGTCCTTCATGGGACAGACACCTTGGCGTACACAGCCTCCGCCCTGTCCTTCATGTGTGAACACCAGGGCAAGCCTGTGATTGTCACCGGCTCCCAGGTAACCTGCCTCTTGCGCCAGAGCCCTTCCACCCTGCCTCCACCCTGCCCCTCCACCCTGCCTCCACCCTGCCCCTCCACCCTGCCTCCACTCTGCCCCTCCACCCTGCCTCCACTCTGCCCCTCCACCCTGCCTCCACCCTGCCCCTCCACCCTGCCTCCACTCTGCCCCTCCACCCTGCCCCTCCACACTGCCTCCACCCTGCCCCTCCACCCTGCATCCACTCTGCCCCCACCCTGCCTCCACCCTACCCCTTTACCCTGCCTCCACCCTGCCCCTCCACCCTGCCTCCACCCTGCCCCTCCACCCTGCCTCCACTCTGCCTCCACCCTGCCCCTCCACCCTGCCCCTCCACCCTACCCCTCCACCCTACCCCTCTGCCCTGCCTCCACCCTGCCTCCACCCTGCCCCTCCACCCTACCCCTCCACCCTGCCTCCACCCTACCTCCACCCTGCCTCCCCTCTGCCCCCACCCTGCCCCTCCACTCTGCCTCCACTCTGCCCCCACCCTGTCTCCAACCTACCCCTCCACCCTACCCCTCCACCCTGCCTCCACCCTGCCTCCACCCTGCCTTCACCCTACTTACACCCTGACTTAGCTTAGTGGTTAGAGATCAGTTTCTGTCAGCGGATGTTATGATGTTTCTGAACTGGTGACTCTGCGTCGGTGGTTTCAGGTGCCGATCTACGAGATGAGGAACGACGGCAGAGATAACTTCCTGGGGGCCCTGATGATCGCTGGGCAGTTTTACATCCCTGAGGTGAGGGGACACACCTGTACTGCAGCATGGGTGTGTGTGTGTGTGGCAGGGGTGGGAGTGCAGTGTGTGGAGGGGGTGGTTGAGTGTGTGTAGGTGAGTGTGTGTGTGTGTGTGGAGTGGGTGAGTGTGTGTGGGAGAGCGATTGCGAGTGTTTTCAATCCTAAGTGTGTTATTCTAGAATGTTCTGTGACCATTTCGGTTACAGAATCGGTCACACAGCTCAGATGATAAGACTTCTCCCTTTCAGTCTGTTTCGCTTCTTTCAGTCGACCGCAAGTGATAAGTCTTGTGAAATGAATTTCTTTAAACGTTTATTGTTTGAGATTGCATCGTTGAACTGTTCTGCCACGTTTGCACACACAAGGCTAAACACACCAAAAGCTCTTTAAACCGCCTGTCAAACTAGACTGTTCAGTACAGCACAATGCTGCAGTGTGTCGTAATACCAAGCAAAAGGACTTCCTCAAACGTCAGGAGGAAACAGCTAATTGGAATCAAACAGCGTTAGTAAATAAATAAGCAGATGAGAAACCAGCTTTGTGTTTTAATTCTCTAAAATTCGCAATCAGTTAAAGGTTCAGTGGATGAGGAGAGGCTTAAAGAGGCCTGTTAGCTCCACAGTCCCTCTAAATGATTAAATGTAATTGTGTGTTTTGTCCATGACATCTTCAAGACAACCTCAAGTTATGTCGGGAGTGTCATTGTTGAAGGGAATCGCAACCGTGTTGTAATAAAGTTGTGTGTTTTTGACTGTTTCCCTTTCTCAGGTGTGTCTGTACTTCAGAAACAAGCTGTACAGAGGGAACCGGGTCACCAAGATCGACAACGGCAGCTTCAATGCTTTCTGCTCTCCCAACCTGGCGCCTCTGGCTAACGCTGAAGTGGACATCACAAGTAAACAAGCAGAGACGGGGGGGGGGGGGGGTCTGTGGTCGTGCCCCAGATTTGGTCCCTGTCCTCCAGGGTGTGTCTAGTGTGCGACGTGTTCCAACCTGCCAACCTTGTCTCGTCCGCAGTTAACTGGGACACGGTGTGGAGGGCCAACACGACCGAGCGCTTCCGGGTCAGCACGGAGGTCAACCGCAACGTGGGGCTTCTCAGGATATTTCCTGGCATCACCACCCAGACCGTGAGTGCTTCCTGGCAAAAGATTAGGACGAGTCCAAGGGCCCCTGGTGAGACAGGGAGCCGGACCCCAGATTGTTGGGGAGTGGGGGCTTGGGGGCCTGGACTACAAATGAGCCAGGGGGCCCCAGTATCTCTAGCAGGGACCCGGCCCTGCCTCTGGGCAAGCAGCCACAAATGTTACCAGGAAGAAATCCCCGGCGAAAGCCTTTTAAAGCGAAGGCGTTTAATCGATTTGGTTCCCCAGTGTGTGATGCTCTTTATCTGTGAGCTCTGACTGGCAGATCCTTTTCTGTGGGGGTTTGTTCTTGGGCCAGCCAGATAGAGGGGCAGTCGACATGGTGCCCACACCGCTGGAAAGGGGCCCCACGCTCCCAGAAGCACCCAGCACTTCAGCAGCCAGGGAGAAGCAGAGGGCTGGGTTTACTGTGACAGCCTGGTGGCCCCCTTGGTGGCCCCCCTGGAGGCCCCCCCAGGTGGCCCCCTGCCCAGGATGCGTCGTAACTCTAGCTGGGTTTATGATAACTCATAAATCCCCTCATCTGCCTTGCACTGTTTCTCCTTTCCCTTGGCTTTATGGGAAATCTGTGTGTCGTTGGCCAGAGGGTCTCGTTCCAAAAACTGATGATCCCCCCCACTGTCCCTCTTGCCTTGTTATAGCAGGCTGTGTCCAAACAGGGAAAGGATGGGTGTGAACACCTGGAGTGCTAATGGCATCCTGCCTATCGCTTCCTCAGCTCCAGATGCCATGGCAGGGGGAGGAGGGTGCTGGGGACTCTGTCAGTGCCAGGCAGCCACCCTGAGACACCAGGGCCAGGACAGGGGGCACCAGATGGGCATTAGGGTGGTCAAGGGTGGGCTGTGTAGAGCAGGTCAGGTTCTGGATGGGTGTCAACATCTAGCTCCCTAATCTGCTCTAGTCGTCACATCTGTTGTCTTCAGCTGGAAGGGGCGGTGCTAGCATGTGGCTAGCGTGTGGCTAGCGTGTGGCGTGGGCAGTAACGATTGCTGTGCTCGCCTGCAGGTCATCGCCTTCCTGCAGCCGCCCCTAGAGGGCGCCGTCCTGGAGACGTACGGCAGTGGGAACGCCCCTGATAACCGTCCGGACCTGCTGGAGGAGCTGACCAAGGCCACCAGGAGGGGGGTCATCATCATCAACTGCACCCAGTGCCTGATCGGCTCCGTGTCAACGTCTTACGCTACCGGCAAGGTACAACCACCACCCCTGTGTGTGCGCGTGTGTGTGTGAAAGTTGATCTTTGTGTGTGTGTTGATCTTTGCGTGTGTGTGTGTTGATCTTTGTGTGTGCATGTGTGTTGATGTTTGCGTGTGTGTTGATCTTTGCTTGTGTGTGTTGATGTTTGCTTGTGTGTGTGTGTTGATCTTCTCGTGCTCCTGCAGGTCCTGATGGACGCCGGGCTTATCCCGGGTCGGGACATGACCCCTGAGGCAGCCCTCTCTAAGCTGTCCTATGTGCTGGCCAGAGCAGAGCTCAGTCTGGAGGACAAGAAGAAGGTGAGCTGGTGGAGCACAGAGAGGAGCAGCCACCTGGACACACTGTGCACATACTTAACCTGGGTGTGTGGGTCTCTGTGTGTGTGTGTGTCTCTCTGTGTGTGTGTGTGTCTGTGTGTTTGTGTGTCTGTGTACGTGTGTCTCTCTGTGTGTGTGTGTGTCTTTGTGTGTGTGTCTCTCTGTATGTGTGTGTGTGTGTGCAGTTGATGAGGAAGAATCTGCGTGGGGAGATGAGTGCTGATATAGCTGGAGCCAAACTCTCTCTTAGTGACAGTCGCTTCATCCAGGTCATCGCCAAGACTCTGAGCATCAGCTGCAAGGAGGTGAGGCTTCTGGACACACACTCTCACACACACACACACATACACACACACACACACACACACACATACACACACACACACACACTCACACAGATGCACACACACACACATGTCAACACACACACACTCTCACACACACACTCACTCACTCATGCCACCCAGCCCTCTCATAATCCTAGCTCACACAGTCCTCCGGTTTCCTTGTCTCCAGGAGCTGGAAGCCATCCGTGATGCCCTCACCCCCCCCTTAGCCTGCGCTGCCTCCAAGATCGGAGACATCGACGCCTTGGAGGCCGTCCGAGAAATGGTGAGCAACCTCCAGCCAACACCGAGCCTCCTCCCCCACCGCCGCCAAATCAACCCAGAGCCTCCTTCTTCACTGCTGTACTGTACCCCACTGCGGGACAAAGTTCAGCTGGTGTTTGAACCTGTGTTGATAACACATATGACGGAGGCGTGACTGTAGCGTGTCAACGACCTGACGGCATCTGTCACGACTGACATCATCAAAACATCCAACCACAACATCTCAGCTGCTCAGTCAAACCCCAGGAGGTGATTGGCTGCAGGACGATGGTGATGGTTTCCCCAGCAGACTGGGATGTTTGCTGGATGAACCGTTCTGTTGAGTGCAAGCAAGTCATGCCAGTCACGTTAGCCATACTAGTCATGCTATGTCATGCTAGTCATGCTAGCCATACTGGTCATGCCAGCCATACTGGTCATGCCAGTAGGCTCAGTCTAAATGCTTTAGACTGAATGATACACTTGAACTCTGTGTCCCTTCAAACCAAGAAAACGTCTACTTTCAGTCTTTAACCTCCACAAGAAAGGAGTTTTAACAGTGATGCTTTAACACAGATTAGAACGACAGGAATGGCTCATGTTGTAACACAGGACTGTCAGGATGGTTTGAGTGAAACTACTGCCCCCCCCCCCCCTCCTCCTCATCTCAGGGCAGTAACCTGAGTCTGGCGGATTATGACGGGCGCACCCCGCTGCACGTGGCGGCCTGTGAGGGTCACCTGGAGGTGGTGCAGTACCTACTGGGCCACGGAGCCACGGTGCACGCCAAGGACCGCTTCGGGGACACGCCCCTCCGCAACGCCGTGCACTTCAGGTAGGATGCCGGCAAGGGCGGGGCTTCCGAGAGGGCGGTTTATCTTGGTAGACCTGTTTTGATGGAAAGACTGGAGGAGGAGGGGGGAGGAGGAGGGGGGAGGGATGGAGGGGGAGGAGGGGATGTTCAGGAAATGCCCTGTCGGATTCAAACCCAGGCCGTTGTACCAGCTTTAATGGTATAATTAGACAGGTTAGATGCCAGTGGGAAATACTGGATGGATGGATGGATGGAGGGAGTGCAGAAGGATGCTTGTTCATCCAGTAATGCCATCATGTTAAGTGGTGCATTTCAAATCCCACACTGGCCATTACCAATCTCTCCATCTCTGTCTTTGGTGTGCAAACAGCAGGCGGGGAGGAGAGCTGCCAGGCTTATTAAGGCAGTCGTGGTAGGGGGCTGGAGGCTGGAGGGTAGGGGCTGAGGCTGGGGATGGGGATGGGGGCTGGAGGGTGGGGGATGGGGGCTGGAGGGTGGGGCCTGGAGAAAGGACTGACTGTTAGATGTGGAACCAGAAGAGTAATTCTTAATGAAGTTTAGAGGCCACCACAATAATTACCTCCTAAATAGGCTAATTGCCATCCGCCAATAGCTACAGTGTTTATTTTGATCTGGATTGTTTTTATATTTCTGTTGTTTGTCATTAATTGACATTGTGCATGATACTGTGCTGAGAATAACTTGCCCAAGGCCTCATTTTATACCCACTGTGCACCCTGCAGGGAGGAGTGTGTCTGTGTCTGTGTGTGTCTTAGTCATTTAGAGAGTAAGAGAATAGAATTGTTTTTTGTCCTTGAACGGTTGGCAGGACAAGTTTCAGCTTGTCACCTCCATACTGTATGACAAAGAAATGCTCCACCTGCTACTGTGGTTTGCATATCATTAACCTTCCCTCACACACACACCTGTCTGTGTGTCTGTGTGTGTGTGAGGCGGGGGTATCTGGACTAAACGTGGAGGAACGAGTCTCTCAGTCACATCTTCCTTCCTAGTGCCCATATAAGGACGGGGAGGGGATGTGAGTTGAGAGACGTGCAGAGAGAGACCGGAGGCTGTTCTGAACCTGACATACCAGCCAGGCTCCTGACATCCGCTCAAACTGCACTGTGTGTGTGTGACTGTGTGTGTGTTGGTGCTGTGTCAGTCCCAGTTGAGATGCGGGGGTGGTGTACTGGGAAACAGACAGCATGTCCATGCAGGCCCTGCTGGAGGACAGTCTCAGTTTCAGCACACTAACAGGTGGCTCCGCCCCTCACAGAGGTCACATTCAGTGAACCTGGTGTCGCTAAGCATGACGGCCCTGTGGGGGGGGTCACTTCCTGCAGGAACAAGCTGCACCTTCTGTGGGCCGCTGAAACTGCAGAGGGGGTTACACTGCACTGTGTGTGTGTGTGTGTGTGTGTGTGTGTGTGTGTGGGTGTGGGTGTGGGTGTGTGTGTGTGTCACCCAGACACAAGGAGGTGGTGAAGCTGTTAAGGAGGACAGGGGCTCACCTCTCTACTGCTGAACTGAAGGAAGCTGGAACAGAACTGTGCAGGTAGAACACACACACACACACACGTACACACACACACACTGGCTCCCAGCCCTCCTCAGAGATCCAGGACCAGTTGGCCAGGTCTTACCTGCGCAGGTGGAATGCTCCCCAGCAGCATAGCTACATCAGTGCTTCACATACCCGGGGCCCGTTCAGGTCAGGAGGACGGCTCCGGCTGCTCAGCAATGTTTCTGTACATCAAAATGACAAAACAAACCCTGTACATGCAGTAGAACACATTCTAAACCCTGTACATGCAGTATAACACATTCTAAACCCTGTACATGCAGTAGAACACATTCTAAACCCTGTACATGCAGTAGAAAACATTCTAAACCCTGTCTGTGTGCAGTAGCTCTCTGTCTGCCTGTCTCTCTGTCTGTCTCTCTGTCTGTCAGGCTATCTGTCTGTCAGGCTCTCTGTCTGTCTGTGTGTCTGTCTGTGTGTCTGTCTGTCTCTGTCTGTCTGGCTGTCTGCCTGCCTCTGTCAGTCTGTGTCTCTGTCTGTCTGCCGCTGTCTGTCTGTCTGTCTGCCTCTGTCTGTCTGACTGTGTGTCCAGCAGTAGTAAACAGCAGCACTGGTGTGTTTGTGTTGCAGCCTGGCTGTCAGTGGAGATCTGGAGGGGCTGGAGATGTGGCTCCTGGCCGGGGTGGACCCCTGCATGCCGGGCTATGACGGCCAGACGGCCATGAGTGTGGTGAGTGGGAATCTTCAGGGGAGTCAGGTGGCTGAGTGGTTAAGGGCGTCAGACTGGCGATCAGAAGGTCATCAGTTTGATTCCCGGCTGAGGCAACATGACGTTGTATCTTTGGACAAGGCACTTCACCCTACTTGCCTCAGGGGGGAATGTCCCTGTACTTGTTGTAAGTCACTCTGGATAAGAGTGTCTGATAAATGATGGTTAACCAGGCCTGACATGAGGTCTAATCGAGGCTGACAGCCTTTCTCTGTCCCTCTGTCCTCAGGCCAAGGCGACTGAGAACGTGGACATGATAAACCTTCTTCTTCAGCTTCCTAAAGCTGAGGTAAGGCTCCAGTCCTTACGTCTGACGCACGGTCCAATCAACTACCAGAAGAATCTCTCTCACATGATTTAAGGTCTTCAATCATTCCTGTCTCTTTAACGATGTGTTTCCTTCCTGTATATTTAGATGATACACTTTCTGTTCACTTTCAGAAAATGTTTTATTTGTTTGAGGAGGAAGAGAATGCATTACAGTGATTTAAGGTGAGGTAAATGCTGTAGACATGTAGTGCTTTTAAAAAACCGCAGCTCGCTAATCCATACACTTCTGATGAAGACGTCCATGCCCAGTCTGTCCTGTGTAACACACACACTGGCTGTTACCTTCAGCATGGCTACTCAGAGCAACATCAGAGGACTAGTATGTGTGGTGTAGATGTTCCCAGACCAGGAAGGCTGTTGATAAGAGTGTTAGATGCTGTTGCCGTGACGCTGGCTAACCTGTGCCCTGCAGTAATGGCACGCTGCTGTGCTGCTTTGTGTGATGCTAGGTGTGTTTCTGGATGTTTCTGAGCTGCAAACCTGCGAAGCCTGTTGACCCTGCTGAAGTTTCAGCCTGTCTGAGATGCCAGCATTCTTCTGATTGTTTTCAAGCTCATGTCTATCTTCCCCGCCCCTTCTCTGTCTTTTTCTCCCCTCTCTCTTTCCCCCCCCTCTCTCCCTCCAACCCTCTGATTCAGGAAAACGATATCCCTCCGCCATGGTTCTGATCCTGGAGACGACACGAGTCAAATGGAGTGTGGATCCCTCCGCCTCTGATCCAGCCTCCCTCCATCCCTCCGCCATGCTAAATCTACCGTCCACTGTCAACAAGATTACATTCAAAGATTCAAAACTAGACTGGAAAAACGTCCAACTGACATTTCCCTGAGCCATACGTTTGTGTGTTTATGTGAACTATATTTACAGTATATTTGCAGTTAATGAACTGCTTTCCTCTTTTGAAACCACTCAAAGCACAACTATTAATGTTCTAGTGCCTCTGTGTCTGCGTGTGATCTAAGACAAGATCATCCTTTATTCGCCCCACAGTGGGGAAATTGCAGTTTGCAACAGCAAAGTACAGTATAGCAGTCAAGGGTAACAATATAAAATATGAAAAGTACAAGATACAGGGAAGCCTATAATGTGATAAGGTTCTAAGAAAGGTTGAAAAATAGTCAAATATAAAGTTAAGTTAGATTTAGTGTGATGGATGCTGCTATGGATGAGTACCGGTAATTAGAATAATCTGCAAGTCTAACTTAATGTCAATTTCTGTGTTAAGAGAATGTTACATTTTGGGGGGGATTTTACAGTACTTTAAGCAAACTGAATTTCACTGAATAACAACTGATAATGCCACTTGCAGTTCCCCTCCCTCCCTCCCCTAAACTTCATTGTTACGCTGAATCTAGGAAGAAGTTGATGGGAGGTTGTTCTGTACTGAAGGGGGGACCCTCCATTATGTTGACTCCTCCAGCCTCCTGTGCTGCACAGACTGCAGGTCCAGGTTACTCCACTGTCTCATGCTGGTTCAACTGTAGCCCTCTGACCCTCCTCCATCCTCTGCTGTTAACCTCCGTCCCATCCCTCCCTTTCATCCTCCCTGGTCCTCATCCCTCCCTCTCATCCTCCCAGGTCCTCATCCCTCCCTCTCATCCTCCCAGGTCCTCATCCCTCCCTCTGGTCCTCATCCCTCCCTCTCATCCTCCCAGGTCCTCATCCCTCCCTCTGGTCCTCATCCCTCCCTCTCATCCTCCCAGGTTTTCCATCCTAACTTGACTCAGGAAGGGAAATCCAGCGATGCTGGTGGATCATACTGAATGTTTCACTGATTAACTGTTAGATCAGTGTTCATTTTAACTACCTTTTGTGGTGTTGTAATTTATTAATATAATTGATCCAGGTTATAGAGTTAGGAGTGTAGGCCTTGATGTAGAAGTCCTACTCTTAACAACTAATGTGTTAGGAAATGTTCACGTTCATTTGAAGAAATTCATATGTTTGTGTCCCGTCTTGATTTGTGTTCTGAGCTTTAAAAGCCGTAGACTTTCCTTAATAAATGTTTCTCTGTGTCTTGATGCTGAGAGGTTTGGAGTTATTGAAGCAATGCTACAGAGTCGCACAAACACACACACTTCAACAACACACACAGAACACTCACAGAACACTCACAGAACACTCACAGAACACACACAGAACACACACAGAACACTCACAGAACACTCACAGAACACACACAGAACACACACAGAACACTCACAGAACACACACAGAACACTCACAGAACACACACAGAACACACAAAACATGCACAGAACACTCACAGAACACACACAGAACACTCACAGAACACACAGAACACACACACAACACTCACAGAACACACCTATGAACCTCTAACATCTCTGTGTGACCAGACATGCTTTCAACTTGTGCAGGGTGTATATGTGATGGTGTGTTCCATATCAATGACAGACATTGTCTTCAGTTGGACGTTTTCATTATTTTGTTCAAATCCCTTGTTACCTTATCCTGACGTCTGGTGAATACTAACACGGTAGGCTACAGAGCATGTCCCAATTAGCCTGAGAAAGTACATATATTTGGTAAAACACCAATGGGATAGACGTGTTTGAGTGTGTGTGTGTGTGTGTTTTACCTCACACACATTTATGACAATGGTTGAATAAATAGGGTTCAATCCTATAATAAAACAAACCGGCATAACTGGTCTGGTGAGTGTTTGGACAGAGAGTTTTAGTCACTCTTGTAGAGTCACAGTCCAACTTCAAATCTTCAACTCCAAATCAATTCTGGTTACTGCTTGAGTTGGGCATAACTGCGGGCCTATTGTAATTATATGCCAGAGCAGCGATGATGGCCTGGTATTTCCCCATGTGTGAGCCACCTTCATGGCGTCGTCAGGGCGGTAGTTGGGCTGTTCTGGAACCCAGCTCATCCGGTCAGACCAGCATAGTCTTCATTCCTCGCTGAATGAGACACTTGTATGAACCTTCCCCAAAACCGTATATAAAGAGCTGGATTTCTCTGAAGTCACACAGATTTGTGAAGGACTGCACACGAGAAAAATTGATCTCACAAGGTAAGGATATTACACTTTACGTTGTCATGGTCTGAAGGGAGCAGTGCATGTTGCCATAACAATGCATTCGTTAGGCAAGGATTAAACAAAGTTACAAACTAAATTGTTTACTAAACTAATGTTATTTTAATAACTTTTTTTCGTTCGTTCTTAGAGAAAGCAACTTTTAGAAGACAGTGACTGTCAATGTACAAGACTACTTGAAGATGATTGGTTGGTCTCTTTGGTGAAGTGGTTCTTAACAGTTCAACAGTTCTTTGCAAAAATTGTGAAATGTTTAGGACCACTTGACCAGGCAGACACATGCTACCATGGCAACTGGATGAACCATAGGGTCACGTTAGCCCAAAGGTTTGGTTTTGAATTCATATCTGTACGGTAAGTCATTCTGTGTTTCATTACTGAACATTCCTGTGTCAAAATGGGTACGTAAATCCACTGCAACTAGTTAATCCTTCATAGCACCCCTCCTTCTCCTCCCCTCTCTCCCTCTCTATCTTTCTCTTTCACTGTCTCTCTCCCTCTCCCTCTCCCCCCCCCTCTCTCTTTCTCTCCCGCTCTCTTGTGCCCCCTTGTGTTTTAATTACAAGTGCATGGAGATCAGATCCTATTTTAAATCTACATGTTGTGGTTTTCTTCTTGGTTAACTAAGTAGTGATGTTATTTGAACTGTTGTGTTTTTGATGCTGCTGGCTGTTCCATCACAGTTCTGTACCTTATCACATTGTTAATAAAGACCTCTGCTCGCTGTCCCTATCCAAGGTACTGAATAAGTCAGTGTTCGTTTATTTATTTATTTTAAAGGACTTTCATTGTCTATATTGTTCATTTTAGTATCCATGTTACATATGTTTCCGTTTCCCAATTCATCAAAGTAGAATATTTGAACTGTGATATTTTGTTGTGGTGATTTATTTATTTCTATATAGACTTAATCTGACGCCGTCTCTCAGCAGGATAACACGAGGTATTAGAGCTGCCATTGTTCATGTTGTGACATGAATCATTCATAAGATCACTGGTAGAACATTCATTCAAGATCCATCCAAGAAAAGCCTCTTTCTCTCCTTTGATCTCAGCAGCGTGCCAACTACATTATCAATATCTGCTAAACGTTCTCCACGAAGCCACGTGCGTTGACGGGGAGGGGGGGTGGGGGGGCGGGGGATATTGGAACTGCGTTAATGAGGGCCCCAGAGCGGTTCCCCTGCACGCGCCATGCCAGCAGATGTTAGGGCCTCTCCCGTGGGACCTCATCCTTGGAATTTCATCAGCGGTTGAGGGTGACCAACCTCATATACGGCTGAATGGGAGGGTAGATGTGGTAAATCATCTTTACTACACAGCGTGATTATTGGTATAGAGCTTTAGTCTAAACCCCCGCGAACCCTACAGATATCAGAGGTGCTTGATTGTGTGAAGGTCACGTAAGGTCAGAAAAAAATGCCGGGTGATGGGTTTTCGTCATATTAATATGGAAACAACACAACCAATTATTTACATCCTTAGTGAATAGTGAGTCATTAAGTAGTTAAGCATTAAGGCACTTCAAGTACCAGCACGTTCCTATGGACTCTGATTTATTACCAAGGAAAACCAATTCAGCTGCCAAGCCAACATGTAGAGAGATAACCTGATCATGATCTACATTTACCTTGACTTGGTAATGTGATGAAATTCAAGACCGAAATCAACCCCCCCCCCCCCCCCCCCCCCATTAAAGAAACAACTTATTCAAAGGCTATTGTGGGCATCAAATAATATGATATGGCGGTATAATACAGCTTAGCTCGTCTGCTTCTTTCTGATAAGATTGTTCTAATGTGGGCCTGGGTCCTTATGTTCATGTGGTCACACACACTTCATTAACCCTGGAGATAAAACAACCTTTGGATACATGATATTTTAATCCCTCTGACATTAAGAGTGTTCTAGGCTTGTATACACATCCAATATAATATAATATAACAATAATATGCATAATATTTTCGCAGAAAATAAAGGGAATATCATGTCATGAAAGGATCTAAAGAACTTTGGATTCTTAATGACGCGCTCCGAGCTCTAAACACAAGAACGCAAGAGGAGCCACGGGCCATCCGCTTCTACTGCACGCGCAACGAAAAACTGATTGACAAGAGAACAGAGCGGCACGGGTGAGAGAGAGAGAAAGAGAGAGAGGGGGGGGAGATAGGTGGAGAGAGACAGAGAGAGAGAGAGGAGGGGTGGAGAGAGAGAGAGAGAGAGAGGGGGAGTTGTAGTTCAGATTGTCCTCGGGCTCCTGACATCGTCTCCAGACCTGCAGCGTGACAGAGCAGCAGTGGACATCAGGTCAGAATGATGAGAAGAACCAAACTATCCCAGATGGATCTAAATCATGTGGATTACTGATGGATTGTATTAGTTTACTGTCCTGTTGGACGCTTGGCTTCAGGGGAGCTCATTTTTACGCACATGATCCTCAAATGTTGCTCCTGTGGCTTTAGGCAAACCGTGAGTTTGTAGCTGGATATACGGAACGCGTTTTGGATTTAACTCGTCCAATGTTTCTGGGTCTCATATTTAATTGTTATGGCTGTAAAAATCTAATAGATGCCAACTCGGTAACCTAGGGCGAGGAAATAAAGGAAACGTTTCCCTGATGTCTTTACCAAACTCCTCCTCTGGAGAGGGGAACAGCCCCAGTTTGATGGATCTGGGAACCTTCTTCGTGGACTCAGACATCATATTTGGATTTACCAGCCACCTTCTGCGGAGGAAAGCACGGGTAAGCACTTTAAAACACCACACAGCCGGTGGAACAGGCGAGTTTGAACGGGTTTTTGGTTGCTATAGTCTGAATTAAAGGTCGCAAAACACAAAACAGTTATTCCTGAACCGACCTATAGTCCAAAAGAGACCCCCTGTGGTTAAGGTTGGTCCTCCATCACCCTGGGGTGCCTCTTTCAGGACCCAGAACAGCTCCAGGGTCCCTTTGCTTGCTGCTGTTATCAGTGGAGAAGTGATACCATGAAATGAATGTGAAAGAGTTTAACATGCATTTAACAGCCTTTTAGTCTCCATTGACAATTCTTTTAAGCGAATAGAGATGCACTGTAGGCTACTCAACTATACAAAACTTTCTAATGGACGTAGTATTTGTCTGTTTGAGTGTAATAATGAAACGTTTATTTCTTGATTTCGTTTTAAAATATATATATTTTTATGGCTTTATTAAAATAATACCGTCATGTATTCATCTCCGCTTTTGATATAAACTACAATATATATTTTTTATATTGGCTTGTGAAATTGTGAGCGTCAGGTTTGCTGGATTTCCAGGTGAGATTTGACCCCATTCTGTACAGATCTGGGTCATATGAGGCTTAGAGAAAGGAAAAGTCAAAACACGGGACTCAATGCATGTGGCCACCCTGTCGCTTACATCATCTTCATCTTCATAAAATATTTAAAATGTATCAATTAAATATTTAGTCAATATACCCTCTCCTTCCCCCACATCCCCTGTGGGAGATGTCTGTAATTCGTGGAGCCACCAGATGGTGGCGCCAGAGGTCTGAAGAAGACGGAAGCAGTTAAGATTCTGGCCTAAAATTCTATGGACTGTTATTAAAACAAACATCGTTTGTAGGGGAAAAAGTAATGCATGACACTCTACTCTACTCTACATTGTTCTACTCTGTTCTATTCTTTACTATTCTTTACTTTCTATTCTCCAAAGCCAAATATATTTCCTAACATTAGGACAATTAATGTTTCCTACAAAAGTATTACATTTATAATACACTTCCCCCCACCCCCCCCCAATTTTCACCCTACCAATTAAAAACTTTTTTTAAACTTATTTTTCACTGACAAAAAAGAAGAGAGGTTTTCATGGTTTCAACCCCTCCCCTGTTAAGATCCCCCTCCCACGAGCTCAGAGACGCACTCTGCACGAGAGCTCTCGAGCTTTGAGCTTGATTGGGTCGTCATGGCACGAGTGCTCAGAGGCTGGTGCATCGATGGGGAGTTAGTTCACTCCGAGGGGCTGGAGTGCTCATAGTTTAAGAGCGCAACAAACTGCGTGTCACTTTAACTTTAAACCTTTTGCAAACTCCACAAACTGCATTCGTGTGCATGTGAAGTTTAAACTACCAGAATCCCCCAAGCCGGGAGAATGAACTCATTTTGGGGGAATTCAACTCACGGACCGGACAACCACAGGGTTTGTGTAAGTATGTTTTGCAAAATTGCCTCCATGCATCTTTTGTTTTGGTGCGTTTTTATTTTAAAGTCAAAACTGCTGGAGTTGTTTCGAGCAAGTTGTCAAAGGTTTCTAACAAAGTCGAGAAATCTCTGAGCAGTGAAATAAATCTGTGGCTCGATCTGCACTTTGTCCAGGTGGGGGATTAATGCATCTCTTCTAACCTGTTGGTTTTCTCACGGCTAAGGTGGAGGGCTGCCCCAGGGGAGAGTTGCCTCTTGACGTGACTCCCAGGAAAAGAGTAAACTCAGCGGACGATGCCAGATGCAGCAGCCGGCCTCCTCCAGAGGGAGCCGGGTCAGTGACCCTCACAGAGTCGGACAGACTGGAGGGCAGGGGCAGCCTCTGTCACCACTGTCACATGAAGGTTTCAGAGCTCAAGAAGCAAGCCTTCGCCTTGGCAGATCCAAGTTCATTAAAGGTTTGTGCAACACTTCAAAGCATGTCATCCTAGCCCTTTAGGCTGGTAACTTTGGTTATTGTATTGCGTAATGACACCACATGATGACAAGCAGAAGATAAATCTCAGTTTACAAGAGCAATCTGTAACACTTGTTTAGACACTCAGGAGAGAAATGTGGCCGTTCTTGACCTCTCTAGTAGCGGCTTGCTGACGTCTCTTTCCTTGTTGAGTAATTGGTGTGATTCTCCATGATGTTGGACCTCTGAAAGACTTAAAGCGAATCGTTGAGTCGGCTTGCTGGCACAACTTTCACTGCGCTCACTGTTTATGAAAACGCACCAAAAAAGACAGACTGAAAGATCTTTGGACGTGGCCCATTGTTTTAAAAAACAATGGATCTCTCATTATTACTGTGTGTGCGGGCGGTGGGGGGGGGGGGGGGGGGGAGGGAGGGGGGAGGGGGGGGTGGAGGAGGAGGAGGGAGTGGAGGAGGGGGGAGGGGAGGAGGGGGTGAGGTGGGGGTGAGGTGGGGGTGAGGTGCCGCTAGCTGCGGAGTCTAAAAAGGAAGTTCAGTCCCAGTTGACCTTCGCCATGCATTGAAAGTGTTCCTGTATGTCTGGACATTCCCACCACTGTTAAATATAGGTTTCTCAGACCAGTCCTGCTTGTTACTGAGAGTCACCCGCCCCCCCCCCCCCCCCCCACACCTCAGGCCTCGCTCTCCCCTTTGTCGTGTTGAGTTAAAGAAGTTAGTCTCCGTCTGGATTACAAGCCCAGTTCCCCAAATCCTCCCCCAGTTAGGGTCCTGTGTTCTGGGTTTAGAAGTGGAGAGATCAAGGTCCCTTGATGGAGATCTGGTGCTTCCTGTTAGACTGTCTGTGTGGTCCTGGCCAGGATGGCATATCGCAATACGATATCCATATTTGAGCTCTCTGGTGAATTCGGCCCTTCCAGCGCACCCCCCCTCCCCACCCACACTTACCCCACCTGCAGTTGGTAATGTTACCCTGGGAGCCACATGCCTGCTCCCCCTCCCCACCCAGGTGCTCTGTGTGGTCCTCTCCAGGTGTTGAGGTATGGAAGATGTTGGGGGGGGGGAGCCCTCCCTGCCTCTAGTACGCACATGTTGACGGCTAAATTGGGGCCTCATTCGGAGGTGGTAAACAGGGCATGTGGAGACGCTCCCTGGCGCTCAGGGTCAGGGGATCCGTTTCTCCACATCCAGGAGTAAAAGCTTCTTTGTCCTGCTGGTCTGGGCTCTCCTCACCTGGGGCATCAGGGCGGCTGCACTCATGCCTGACCTGCTGCTACAGGTTCTCCCGCCCCCGCGCTGGGGTGTGGGGTGTGTGTGCGAAGTGACCAGGGAAGAGCCAGCGTGCTCCTAGTATGACCCTGGATGTCCTGATGGCAGACCCAGGGGACGCTCTACCTGTCTGCCTGCTGTGGAGGAGGGCCTGGATGTTATGTCTGGATTCTGTCCTGGGAAAAGGAGAGCCACAGACTGTTTATTTGAGGTCTCTCGCCCCCCCCTCCCTCCTCTCACCTATCCGCTTGTCCAAAGTTTTTTAAGAGGAGGAAGTCCAATCCCCCCCCCCCCCCTCTCTTTCAGTAGACTTATTGTTCGAGTGAAGTAGCAAGTAGCTGCTAGCAGATCAATTCAAGGAAGACAGTTTGGTTGAATGAGTTGAACTTATTTGAGGACTGTGGGAGCCAAACTTCACAGGGGAACACCCCCCCCCCCCCCCCCCCCCCCGACCAAACTGAGGTGATGTGTTCCTGTCTGTGCCTAGAATATTGTCGCCTGCTTTTTACCAAACCAACTGCACGTCTGCCCTATAGAGCCACAGTTCTAGTTGGAGGGTAGCAATAGCTCAGTGGTTAAAGCACTTCATTGTAGATGCCACAGGTTCTAAACACCCCTCTTTGTTTTGGACGTCCCATTGGATAAAATCACCTGCCAGACAAACGCATTTGACTGCCGTCAGCAATTGAACAGAGCCAGTCAGGCCGGTCTGTCATTCATACACCCAGCCTGTCTGGGGCAGCGTTTATCCTGACCATGGATGGAAGTGGACGGTGTCTGGGATGGCTGCTGTGTCAGGGCTGCAGTGTCAGGGCTGCAGTGTCAGGGCTGCAGTGTCAGGGCTGCAGTGTCAGGGCTGCAGTGTCAGGGCTGCAGTGTCAGGGCTGCTGTGTCAGGGCTGCTGTGGTTAGGGCTGCTGTGTCAGGGCTGCTGTGTCAGGGCTGCTGTGTCAGGGCTGCTGTGTCAGGGCTACTGTGGCAGGGCTGCTGTGGCAGGGCTGCTGTGTCAGGGCTGCTGTGGTCAGGGCTGCTGTGGTTAGGGCTGCTGTGGTTAAGGCTGCTGTGTCAGGGCTGCTGTGTCAGGGCTGCTGTGGTTAGGGCTGCTGTGATTAGGGCTGCTGTGGCAGGGCTGCTGTGGTTAGGGCTGCTGTGGCAGGGCTGCTCAGAGGGGTCTGTCTCCAGCAGGAGGCTGTGGGAGGTGTGGTCACTGGGACGGCAGGATCAGCGCTACAACAATGGAGGTGATGGATGATTTTCTTTACGGTTGGCTGCTCTCCTGTTCATCCTCTGGCAGCAATTAGCCAGCTTTCACGCTTGTTGGCTGTTAAGTGCAGCATCGTGTCCGCTGGGGAAGTTCCTCTCTCACCTCGTCTTTTGTTCGAATATTTATCACCTACGTGTTCTTTTTCTCATCATGCTATCACCTAAAGGTGATATACTTCTGATAGCTATTCATTCCCCCCCCACCAAAAAAAAGAAGATATCTTTTGGGTACATTCAGCTTCTAGCAACACTACAGGACTCCACTTAAGGTGTACAGCGCATATAAACCTGGCCAAGATTTGCCCTTGACAAAAGACCCATGTCAAGAAACAGTGGCTTCGACACACATTAACCAGACATGTTAGGACAGCCTCCCATTAAGAAGCCCTGTGAGAGCAGCCTGGACCTGAAGGAGCGCAGCAGAAACCTGGCAGGATCCTCTGTCTCCATTCTGTCTCTCAGTCAAACACACCAGAGCTACTTCAGCCTTGTCTCATTCGTTATAATTAAAACCCTGCAGAACGAGCAGCTTCAATCGCTAAAGCAGCAGACAGTCGACGCCACGTGTTTCATGTGGGCTGGACGTTCAGACAATAACTGGCTGAGGTGAGATTTGATAGGGGAGGTGGGGGATGGGGGGGGGGGGGGGGGTGGGGGGGGCGACAGGGCTCACCACAGCTTTCAAAGCAACCACTTACTCTGCACCGTAATCAGGATCTGTCAGCACTCAGAAGCTGGGGAGAGACCATCCACCTGGGTAAGATCTAGCGGGAAATACCGCCAGAGATACCTTTACCTGGGATACCTTTACCTGAGATACCTTTACCTGGGATACCTTTACCTGAGATACCTTTACCAGAGATACCTTTACCAGAGATACCTTTACCTGTCCTCTGGCTCTGAGCTGAAAGAGGCTTCTCTAGACGTTTGTCCTGTCCTGGGATGAAATGAGAGCAGGAAGGGGTTTATTGTTAGTACTGTCAGCCGTCTCATGAAAAAGTTAAGAGGCTGTCAGGGATAACAATAGGTCGTTACCTTACTGCAGGCCTCGAGGCCTTGGCTCCTATTGTGACCTATAAGGACTTTAATTCCTCAGCCGCGGCCACACAGACCCTTCCTAAGTCCCTCTGTCATGGTTTAGACCCACCAGGGCCACCTGATATCAGGTCAGAAACCAGGATCCAGCTCCCTGACACCCAAACCCTGAGAAGTGTCAAGGACTCGACAGGGGGAGGCCAAATTATAGGTCGGCTTTTGTGGATGAAATATGCAAGCAGTGCTGCTTACCTCCACCCCCCTGAAGCCATGTGTGCGTTTAATGAAACACTCCAAAACCAAAAATGACCATGGGAAACTTTGTTTATCGTTATGTTCATAGCTAATAGATATTTTCTATTATAGATATTTTTCTGGCAGCAGATGATGTTTAGTCTTTTAGCAGACGCTCTTATGCTCTTACAGCAAGTACATGGACATTAAGTGCCTCGCCCAAAGACACAATGTAATTTTGCACGGCCTGGAATCGAACCAGCAACCTTCTGATTACTAGCCTGATTCCCTAACCGCTCAGCCACGTGACTCCCTGTTGTGTCTGAGCATCACAGCGCTTCACAGAGACACATTATGTTAAACTGCTGATTGGACATCAGGAGCTGGAATGGTGGCCTGAATGATTAACAGAGAACCCCCTAGAGGGGAGGGGGTTAAGCTGAGCGGGTGTAGGTGGGGGTCAGAAGTGGGCAGACCTCACCTCTGTCTTGACCCCTGACCTTCGACCTCTGCTCTGCCCGCAGGTGTCAGAGAAACCAGGTTGTACTCCCTGAGGCAGTGGAGGAGGGACAGATTATTTTGTGGCGGGGGAGTTTACTAGTTTATTAGCGTTAGCACACAATGACTGCAGTTTTGTCCCTGTTGCCTTAGACCAGCTGTGTTGCACAGGCAGGTAGAACTCAAGTATGGTTCTTGTTCTCGAATTTTGGGGAAAACTGAGAAATGTTTACGTTTATTTAGTCCAAACAATTTCCAAAAGTCCCCCCCCCCAAAAAAAAGTGAAGTCATTCAACAGCAAACACGGCATCGTTGAACAAATGCTTCTGCTGCAAAGTGGGTTCCATTGTGCTACTTGCTTGTATAACTCTGGTGTGTGTTTATATATATTCAGTCTGTGTTTGTTTATGTGTATTTAAGTTACAGTGTTTTGTGTATTTCTGCGTGTGTGTATGTTTGTGGTGAAGGCTAGGAGTGAGACTGAGAGAAACACAGAGAGAGAGAGAGACAGAGAGAGAGACAGAGAGAGAGACAGAGAGAGAGACAGAGAGAGACAGAGAGAGAGAGAGACAGAGAGAGAGACAGACAGAGAGAGACAGAGAGAGAGACAGAGAGAGACAAACAGAGAGAGACAGAGAGAGAGACAAACAGAGAGAGAGACAGAGAGAGAGACAAACAGAGAGAGAGAGAGAGAGAGAGAGAAAGAGAGGGATGAGAGAAAGTGTGTCTATCTGGCTGGCTGCAGTTTCTCAGGGTTGCCGCGGGGATTCCCTTTACCTTTGTTGATTGACCTCTGACCTGCTGCCAGGTCTCCCAGAGTTTATTATGGGATAGAGTTTCAGGTGCTGGCCGGGGCTGAAACAGGTGCTCACTGCCGAGCTCCCGTAGGGGGCTGAGGAGGAGACTGACAGGCCTGAGGATGGATGGATGGAGAGGAGGAGAGTACAGAGAGAGAGTGTACAGAGAGAGACAGAGAGAGACAGAGAGAGACAGAGAGAGACAGAGAGAGACAGAGAGAGACAGAGAGAGACAGAGAGAGACAGAGAGAGACAGAGAGAGACAGAGAGAGACAGAGAGTACGCGCTCTGATCCCACCCCCACTGCACCTGTTAGCTCCGCCCTGGCCACACCCATCAGGTGACTTTACCCACGTCTCTCAGGGGCCCCATCAGCAGTGGGGACCTTAGAGGAGGGCACTGGTGTCCTCTACAGCTGGGGGAGACGTGCTGAACCTCCCCACCCTGTCGCCTCCAAGCCTCACTCCTGCCCCTCCTCCTCCCAGCCTCACTCCTCCCCCTCCCAGCCTCACTCCTCCCCCTCCCCCTCTGGACCTCTGGTTCCAGTCTGGCAACAACAGGAGGAAACGGCCGTCCGCGAAGAGGCAGGAAACAGTGTGGGAGGGGGAGTCTGGTCCCACTGCTGGGCTTAGAGGACCAGGGAGCAGGTCCTGATCAGCCTGAGAGAGAGGGGGGGAGGGAGAGGGGGAGAGGGGGAGGGAGAAGGCAGCGGGGTGGGAGAAGGTTGGGAGAGAAGGGGAGGGGAGATGGGCAGGGGGTAGGGGGAGGGAGAGGGTTTAAGGAAAGCGGGATGGAAGGAGAGGGAAAGGGGGATGCAGGGAGGGAGTGAAAGAGAGAGGATTGTCTTAGGATGCAGAGGAATGCTCCACCTGGAACAGCTTCCATACCTCCCCCTGTCTTCCCCTTCCCCCCCTCTCCTCCCCCTCTCTCCTCCCCCTCTCTTCCCCCTTCTCTCCCCCTCTATTCCCTTGTCTCTTCCCCTCTCTGTACAAGGATCCGTGCAGACAAGCTGAGGCAGGAGCCTCCCTGTCTGCCAGCCCCCTCCTCCTCTCCCTGCTCCTCCCCCTCCCCCTCCTCCTCTCCCTCCTCCTCCTCCCCCTCCTCCTCCCTCCTCCACAGACTCTCTCTGTCTCTATGGCCTCAAAACACAGGCTTGCTGCTCTAGGGCCACCTGGCTGTCTGTCATCCACAGGAAGCAGGGAACACTCCAGGTGTTCTCACCTGTCACCTGCACGGCACAGAGGAGAGCTCCATCCAATCACATCAAGAGGGCTACACATGCAGCCGTGGAGCTGAAACTAGCAGCTCCATGGCACCCTAAAGACTCCTGGAAGTTCCCCAGGAAAGAGCTCTACTATGAGGGATCCCCTCCTCCAGAGACAGCTGGTGACACAGACCAGAGGCTGAACACAGACTCTTATGAGAGTAGAAATGTAAAAAAAACAAATATATATACATATACAAAGAAGAGACAAGCTAGTTCCACCTGTTCTTATGAAATCTAGTCAACAGACTCTCTAGCAGCTCAGAGTTCTGCTTGTTGCTGACATGACTTCAGGGGGATTGGCAGCGATCATCATTCACGCTGCGTCTCGTTACGAAACACAACATGTTCACGGAGGACGCTGAATAGAGCCGTCAGAGGAAGAAGGATCTGCAACATATCTGGCTTTTGTGCCGTCCAGGGTTGGTCTGTTTGAACGGCCATAATAGCACGTGTCTAAAGGGGCTGGCTTCTATTTGAGGAGGGATCAGAATGAGCCATGAGGACCCAGACTGCAGGGAAACACCTCAGGGCTGCCTGACAGGTCGGCGTGGCGCTTGACAAACGCAGCGTCTGTTGATCCAGAGCAACAGAAACAGGAAGGACAAAAGAAAAGAGCACACGGTCACCTGACACCTGACCTGTACCAACCAGTTTACCTGTGTCCTGTAAGTGTGTGCGAGTGTGTGTGTGTTGGTGTGAGTTTGTGAGTGTGTGTGTGTGTGTGAGTGTGTAAATGTGTGTGTGTGTGTGTGCTCTCTTATCAAGTCCATTACTGGAACTGATTCAGAGAACCCATAAAACAACCTATTTTAACCTGTCTTGGTGTGTTTGGTGCTTGTGCCTGTCCAAGGTCAGAAGCAGAGGGTGCCCTGGTTCTGTCACACACAGCAGGTAGATGACAGGCCTTGTGGTGGCAGACCAATCAGCAGCCTTATAGCAGCGTGCTGAGAGAGAGCGACAGTCGGATCGTCCCGTCGGAAGACTTCTTCAGATGTGAGATAATAAACACAGATAACATGATAGATTAACTCCTTCTAACATCCCAGTCAGATCCGGAGCTTCTGATTGGTCCCTGAGGGGGACTGAAGGTGCCTTGAACTTTGATAAGCTTCCTTTGATGGAGGACACGCTCTGTGTCTGGGTACAGCTCTTTATCAGCAGAGCTGCTTTGGGTTGCCACGGTGATGTTGTTGTTTATGTGACGCTGAGGTGAACTTCTAGCATTTAAACACTCTCAATAAAAGAGCTCAGGTCACTAAAGACAGGAGACTGCGTTTGAACCAGATTCCACACACATCCTCTCTCACCCTCTCTCTTTCTCTCTCTCTCAGCTACCCACACACATGCTCAAACACTCACACGTACATCCACAGTACATACTACAGTTGCTGGCTTTGAAAGCAAACAATATGATGCACCGACACCCACACACACATACAAATACATGCACACACATACTGACACACACACACACCGACACACACACTTACACACACTCTGCACCTGTCTTTGTGAGCTACATATAGAGCAGCAGGCAGGTTTCCCCTGCCTGTCAGCGGTGTGTCGGAGGAACCAGCAGACAAAGCTGAGCTGGAAACCAGAACCGACAGTCACAAACACCAGGGGACAGGAACAAGATGACGACTCTTCAGGTCGCCATGTGGACCCAAGGACAACGGGGGGGGGGAAGCAATGTCAATGTGGCACGCAGGTGGAGTGGGGGGCATAGGCAGAGAAAGAGAGAGAGGGAGAGAAGGACAGGGATAGAAGGAGAAAGAGGGAGAGAGAGCAAGACAACGAGTAAGACAATGAGAGAAAGAGAGAAAGAAGTGTGAGAGAGAGAAAGAGAGGGAAAGAAATAGAAAGACTGAGAGAGACCTTGAGGTCTGGAGGGGGGGGGGGGTGTTGGGGGAGGGGGGGGGGGATATGTGGAAGATTTCCGTCTTTTCTCCAGGCCTCTTTTTTGGAATGCGGCCCCTTTCAAGTCTCCAGGAAGCCCCTTGTGGTGAGACACAACAAGAGGGGTGGACAGGGGCCATTAGGCCGCTTTGTGTTGACTGTCCGAGACCATCAAAGGACAGAGACCCTTCAGCAGCCCCTCTGATCTGCCCCTCTTTTGTTTACGAGCTAATTAAGCATTGTTCAGTTCTTCTTCCCAAAAGGAACCCCAGCTTCTGAAAGGCTCCCTGACCGGGACCTTCAATGGCTCCCGTCGTGTTTTTAAACACCTTCTGTATCGCAGCGGCCCACCCTCTGTAGGGCAGCATCCCACCCTTTGTAGCTCAGTGGCCCACCCTCTGTAGGGCAGCATCCCACCCTCTGTAGGGCAGCGGCCCACCCTCTGTAGCTCAGTGGCCCACCCTCTGTAGGGCAGCATCCCACCCTCTGTAGGGCAGCGGCCCACCCTCTGTAGCTCAGTGGCCCACCCTCTGTAGGGCAGCATCCCACCCTCTGTAGGGCAGCGGCCCACCCTCTGTAGCTCAGTGGCCCACCCTCTGTAGGGCAGCATCCCACCCTCTGTAGGGCAGCGGCCCACCCTCTGTAGCTCAGTGGCCCACCCTCTGTAGGGCAGCATCCCACCCTCTGTAGGGCAGCGGCCCACCCTCTGTAGCTCAGTGGCCCACCCTCTGTAGGGCAGCATCCCACCCTCTGTAGGGCAGTGGCCCACCCTCTGTAGCTCAGTGGCCCACCCTCTGTAGGGCAGCATCCCACCCTCTGTAGGGCAGCGGCCCACCCTCTGTAGCTCAGTGGCCCACCCTCTGTAGGGCAGCAGCCCACCCTCTGTAGGGCAGCGGCCCACCCTCTGAACAGTTTTCAGGGTATGTCTGTAAGGTAGCAGCCAGGTTTTCTTACTACAGCAGGTTGGGGTCACTGTTTTACTACGGAGGCTATTAGACATTTATCGAAGTCGTAAATGCGACGTAAAATAGATTACCCTGTTGAGGCTGTGTTGAGGAGGGATGTGAGTGTGTTTGTGTGTGTCTCAGTGTGTATGTATGTGTCCTGTGTGTCTGTGTATATGATTATTTGCGTGTTAGTTAGTGTGTGTTTAAGTGTGAGAGTGTGTGTGTGTGTGTGTCCTGTGTGTGTGATTCCTCTGCCACCTGAAGACAGCTGCCGGAGTGTGTGACTCTCGCTAATCTCCGCTTGTTTGCGAGAATGTGATCATCTTCTGTTTCCTGTCAAAACAGGAAGTGACAGGGGCGAAAGGGGAGGATAGGAAAGTGTTGCCTTGATGTGAATGGAGGTCCAAGCTGACCAGACAGCAAGTGGGCTGGCCAGGAAAACAGGCCTCCGCTGGGCGGGACGCACAGAGCCTGCACCGCCTGTTATTTTTATCACTTTCACAAAGCGGAGACAGGCAGGGGGGTGGGGATGGAGCCCAGCTGTTTACACTGCAAGATTCCTTCTTTACTTCATGCTGGAGACCAACTGCTTAGTGGTTAGAGCACCGGACTGCTGGTTCAAATCCGGCTCTGTATTGTCTTCCACTTTGGTTTAAAAGTGTCAGCTGAAGGATAGGTAGGTGTTTTAAGCGTCTGTTCAGGAAAGGAAGAACAGACTTTTCGTTAATCGTTTTTTTTTCTCGTCCGGAGACGCCCCTTTTCTGGCTTGGTCCCCTGACCTCTGACCCCGGCACACAATACCACTTCCTGTATGTCGGATATCTCTTGTTATTGTTTTGTATTCCACCCATCAGTCGCAGTTGTTAATCTCTATCAACCGGATGACAACTCCTCTGCTCATAGTGGGAGGATGGGAGTCGTACGATGGCATCTTATAAACGACTCACACACACACACACACACACACAGAGCTCTAGAGGTGGATGCCATCTGAGAGAGGTCAGAGGGCGTAAGTCTTCCTGACTGACCTTCAGATGGTCTTTCCCTCAGCCATGCCAGCTCCGACCTTCATGACGCGCACAATTAGTTACCCTTTGACCTCTGAGTCTCCCAATCACACTCGAGGCATGGGCAGAGCATGCTCCCGCATCTCTGCATTTACATATTGTTACGGGAAGGGGGTAGTGTGTGTGTCGAGTGGTGTGTGTGGTGTGCGTGTGGTCTGGTGTGTGTGTGGTGTGTATGTTTGAATCAGTGCAAACGCCACAGAATTTTCCAGGATCTTTTTGATGTGTAATGTGAATCAGTTGGATGTGGTTCAGATGAGGGTTAGAATTAAGATGAAGGATTAGTTAGTTAAATTCACAGTGAGCATAATCCCAACTGTATCCTTGTTGACCCACCTCACCCTCTCCCTACTGTAGGCCAGAGTCAAAATAGCTGTAACCCAGACCAGAACCTCAACCCTTCAGCTGGTGTCTGCTGCTCTCCACAGCCAGGCCAGAGAGGGGGCGTGGGCCTCTGAATTTCCTCAGTGCAGTAAAAGCCTCGCATCAGAACGGTGCCTTGGGCTCGTGTAGACAGACGCTCAGACTAACGCTGTGCTGCCCTCCAGCAACAGATAGAAATCACCCTTCTAAGCGTTCGCTTTCATTCACTGCTGATGCCTTGAGAAGGCGAGTACAGCAGAGCCGTAGAAACTCGACCCTTTCTTACAGCTCAGTGACTTCAGTGCTTATTTACATAGATCAGCAATCCCTTCCGTCTCTGGGACAATCATCTTTCCCTACACCCCGCAGACTGCCAAGCCATTCATCTGGGCGCAGTGAGATGGTGGAAACATTGGTCTGTTCGTCATTGTGGGAGTGACAAGGCCACTTGCTCAGGTCTATTGTTCCTCGCAGACAAAGTAGTGAAACGGCCATTTAAATGGTTTTCTTGATAAGCGCTGCGTTCACCGGGAGAGGAGAAAGAAAAAAAACGCTTTAACGATCTGGAAGTGGATTAGTGGAGCCCATCAGTTCACCAGATAGAACCAGATTCTCCCTCCCTCTTTATCTGTCAGCGATGCCATAGAATATGTCTAGACATCTCAATTAGCCAGAAGAAAACAAGCATTCTGGGGGGGGGGGGGGGGGGAGGGGGCGGGGGGCAGGAAGGCTGTAAATCTGTAATTTTAGTTCATTTCTCCTACCAACACTTTTATCCAGTCCGAGTCCTAATATCCAAAACTGACAACAAATTAACATGTCATCCCTGAAACCAGGAACTCTAAAATGATACTTCCATTCTCATTGTCGGTGTTAATTGCTTTCTCATACAGGTCACGAGCATTCTAATGCAGTGGCCTTTCATTCTAAAATTGGTATTTCTCATCCCCCCCTTGTTCCCCCCTCTGTAGCATCTGTGTTTTTTGCCAAACCTATGCTTTTCCTTTTTGAGCCCCTGTCTGTCACTTTCCTCTGTGTTCTGTTGTTAAGCTGACGTGTTTGAGCTTTGTGGAGACACAAAGGAAACCATTCGGGGGGGGGGGAGGGGGTGTAGTCTGCAAGAGGCGAGGGGGCGGATGAGGGGGTGTGGAGGGGGGCGGGGAAGCTCAGCTGAGCTCACCTGTGTTCAGGGAGATTTGTTCGCTGGGTGAAAACGGCTCCAAACATCCCTTTCACAGTAAACTCCCTCTTTCCCCTCCCTGCTGCCTTATCGGGGGGGGGGGGGGGGGGGGGGGGGGGGGGGGGGGGGTTGATTTACTGTATATTCATTAAGGCAGACTGACAGTTAGAGGAAATACTGAAACAGACCGTGGTCAGACAGATCGTGCTGTATTGTCCCTGCTGATGGATGACGTCTCCATGGACCTCTTTCTCCTTAAACGTACACATACTTTTATTCCCAACAATGACTTGGTTCATATTGATTGACTTGGCAAGGAGCCAGCATAATCACTGTACAGTGCTTTACACCAGGGATGTGGAGAGGCTGATTGTGTCAGAGCGCTACACATTCCCCCCTCGTCATCAGTTTTAGATGGCTTCACTTGGACAGCTTGCACTCTGGAGCTCTCTACATTTTAGCATGTTGGTATTTTCTATTTCTTCTTTTGATTCAACAAACTAACACAGACTATCACAGCATGCAGAGGAGATGAGAGTTGTCATAACCTGGGAAAACCAAACATCTCACCGTGTGAAGGTATTCTGCTTGAGCTACAACCTCGTCAGTGAATGTTGTATTCTAATCACGTTGATGATGTGGATAGAGATTTCAGCAGGCGCGCGGGGGCAGTGCTGACAGCAAAGCCTTGTGTAATTAAAGCTCTGCTCGAATATTTCAGCCTCCACATCTCCCTTTTTCATTCAACAATGAACTTTTCCCTCTCTTTTTATCCCCACGGTGATTCCATGAGGGAATCTAGACAGCAGCTGCGACACGTTTCAGACCAGAAGGAAGAGGAGCGTCTTCAGAGAATCACCCACCAGGGTCCAAACCAAAGTTCTGAGGCTGTTCGTTTAATTTCCCCCAAACTCCCAGATTGTCTCTCCAAGTTCTCTTCAGAGTGGATTATCACCATTATTAAACACATTCACCAACACCCCCCCCCCCCCACCCCCCCCCCCCCCCCCCCCCCCCCCCCCCCCCCCCCGCTCTGAAAATCTGTTCCTCTATGATTGGAGCTGGAGTGATAGTACAGGGATCCAGCGATGAGGCAGATGGCTTGCATTACTCTGTAAAAGGCTGGATAGGGACGGGGGGTGGGGGGGTGGCTGAAGTACTCATGTGCTAACTGTTGTATCAGCGTCCTGTTCTCCACTGTGCTGAGGATGGAGTGGGTTCTTATGTGCACAAATAGATCTCCCAGCATGCTTTTGGTGTGTGGATTTGAATACTGATGTGGATCTGAAACAAGGGTGAGGGAGGGAGGGTGGGGGAAGGAGGGAGGGAGGAAGAGAGAGGGGGAGGAGGGAGGGAGAGGGGGAGGAGGGAGGGAGAGAACGGGAAAGGGGGAGAGAGAACGAGCAGCAGGACCTAGTATATTTCATTCTTTTGTTAACATACCAAGAAAAAGATTTCATGTATTTTCAAGTGAACCTCAGCCTTTAAACTATGACCTTTTTACATTAATTTTATTTATTTCATCTCCTCTCCTCACCAGCGCCCTCAGGTTACCATGTCATCTGTCCCCCCCCCCTGCCCTCACCTGCACAACTCACACTCACTCAAGGCTCCACACTGCTCTGCTAGCCTGTCCAGGGTTTAATGATTGACTTACTTTAGTGCGTTTTAGTAAACCAGTCTAGTAAAAAAAAATCTATGTTCTACATTGAATGTGGTATTTTAATTAGAAGTGAAACAGTAGCTGTCTAAATTACCTACACAACCTCACCTGGTTTTCCCAGGGAATGCTTCCTATAGGTTGATCTGCTCACTTCTGATTGGCTAAGAGCAAGAGCAGATGAAAAGTGCTGGTGAGAGAAAACTGATTTTGTTTCATCCTCTCGACAATTCCGATGAAGAGGAGTTTGAAAAGACAGAATTGTTTGGATTTTTCTGCTCCTCGTCACGGTAACTAACAAACACCTGTCTCTCGTGATGTGTTTTCTCTGGAGTCCATTACTGTTAGTTCACTCCCCCGCCCAGCTCAACCTGCTTCTGTGTAACAACAAAACAATGTCTCTCTGAACCATGAAGGGCAGAAGACACACTTTATAGTCAACAGATAAGATAACATTGTCTAGTTGTGACAATTCACTATCACCGGTACACAATACCCATTATCCTGCATATAATACATTTACATTTAATAGACGCTCTTATCCAGAGCGACTTAGAGCAAGTACAGGGACATTCCCCCCTGAGGCAAGTAGGGTGAAGTGCCTTGCCCAAGGACACAACGTCTTGTAGCCACAGCCGAGAATTAAACTCACAACCTTCTGATCATGAGCCCAACACCTTAACCTGCTGAGCCACCTGACTGAAACAAATGAAATATATATCTGAAAAAGATAATAAGACGATAGCAGATTTATTGACGGTGATTAGTAAACATAATCACATCAGACATCTTAAGTGTCTCCCACACTGGGCTGAAACAGGGTTTTGGGGTTAAAACTTGTGAGTTGTTCTTCTCTGTAGTGACTCTGAGAACTCATCCTCCTGGACAGATGGTCTGATCTGTTTCAGCTCCTCTCGCCTGCTGTTATTGAGTCGTGTCTGAGACAGGCAGGTGATGAAGACGTCTCCCTGACAGAGTCTTCCTCTGTGCACCTCTGTGTGTCCACACAGCCAGGCTCCCTGGTCCAGGAGCCCCCACACTCCAGCACGTGCCCCAGTCGGTGACAGCTTGACTGATCTGGGGGTGAAAACAGGCCCCTGTCGCCTGGCCAGGGGATTCAGGGGAGGGAGGGGGAGTGAGGTGGGGGGGGGGGGGGGGGGGGGGTGATGAGGTCTGTCCAAACAGTCTGAAAGGAGCTTGTTTTCATTGTGTGCACGGGTGAACAGGAAAAGGTAATTAAGTGACCAAGTGGTGAAAGGTTGGAGTGATGGATGGGTGTGGTGTAAACAGACAGATGGACACACACGCGGGCGAGCGCACACACACTCACACCCACACACACACACACACACAGGCACACACACGTGCACAGACACACACAGATTTAGTTCCTTAGTCTTTACAGTCAATACAGAATAAGACACTGTGGTAATGGTGGAGCTGTTAGGAGACATTTAACAGTTCTGTGCTCCGCAGTCACTATCAAGCCTTCAGTAAGACCTCAGCTTCTCAGAGCTGTGCCATAGATGTGCTGTCATTTTAAATGAGTTTGACTTTACCTCAAGTTCGTCTATAGTGGATGGTTTGATAGACAGTGACATCTGTCCGTAGAAATAAATAAAGAGTAGCGCTTCAGTACTTTAAAACGTCCAAGCGTCTCGTATATCATGTATACTTATAGAGTAGGACAGCGCTCATCTGTGACACATGGTAGATTTCACACATAATCCACATGCTTAGTCAAAGCCAGATGCTACAGCTGGACATGCGGTAACACTTCAGAGAAAATACTAAAACAACGGCTCTTTAAGGTTTTATTCCTCTCATCCATTTTGTGAAAGCTGTTGCTGGCTTTGTCAACTCACCAATAATACTTCATCAGACTCACGCTGCTCCGCAACCGCACACCGACTGTGATGCGGCAGTAAGTGCGGGTGTTTAGAGGTATCCTGCGGTGTTTTGGGCACATTGTCAGACAGTGAGGTGATATTTCCACCCAGACTCAGGGGTTCCAAAGCTGCCTGTCAGTCAGGAGGGCTGTTGACCCGGTGGTCTTCAGCAGAGGGATGATCTGCGCTTTAACCTGCCTGCCTGGCCTCACCTGCGGGCGTGGGAACAGTCAGGGAGTACAGGGACAGTCAAGAACATCATTTATTTCTGCAGTATTGCTATAAACTAACCAAATACTACGGATATGTTGTAGTCAGATGCTCTGCAGCGAGTTTGAATTATATTTCGTGGTTTGGTAGTTTAGAGCAGCTTATCTCAATCTTATATTAGTCAGGATGTACCACCTTAGCTGTCTTCAAAGCTGGTTAGATTTAAACTATATTGTTATATTCACGGCTGACTTATTTCTGCCTTGCTTTCCGGAAAGTTTCTGAAAAGGTCAAAGATTTTCAACTGATGGCCAAACAAACGAATAAAAACAAACAAACAGAAGACGTCAGCGTTATTTAATGCGGCCTAAATACTTTAGCCTAAAACAGTTTAAAGATATTGCATTTTTAACTAGAGGAGTTAAACAGATCATTCTCCTTTCCCACAGGAGGACGACTTAACTGATAGAATGAACTCGACAGTTGTCTTATTTGTGAGCTACAAGGCAATATCCTCAAGCTATAATACTGACTGAGTTGGGGGAACCGCTTTATTATAGGTTTATTATAGGTTTTCCTCATCCTGTCAGGGCTGCCGTGGGCAAACATCTGTTTGATGTGAGTTGATGACCCGTCCCAGCCTGTGTGCTGTAGAAGGCCTTCCTAGAGAGGTAAATAGTATGCCACTGTGACATCCTGACTCATTGTCTGTTCAGGTCTTAAAGCACCAGTGGTTAAACTTAATGGCCTGTGTCCTGGCCACAGTGTTAGCTCTGCCGCTTCAAACATGAAATGCTCTCTCCCGATATCTAATCAGATCTATGACTTACTGGACCGAGGCCATCCACTTCACTGCTCGTCTAAAGGCTCTGGATGGGTGGAAATTGGAGAGTGGAGGTGGTGGGTGAGTGGGTGGAGGTGGTGAGTGGCTGGGTGGGGGTGGTGTTAAGGTTGGAGACTGAGTTCAGAAAGAGGAGGCAGGAGAGGTAGGATTAGCTGCTGGATGTTGTCCTTTATCGTGGGAATGTAATCTGTTTTAAAGCCCTGTGGTCGCTCGGGGGGGATCCTGCCTGCAGCTGTGGTCGTTTTTCTCCCTTCTTCTCTGGCCTGACCTGCATGGAGAGTGGAGGTTCTACCTGTGGGAAAGTAGTCCTGTGGTTAGCTCTCGTCTCTGACCTGGGCCCCCCGGCACACCAGGGGCCCTCTGCTGGGGGCCCCCAGCGTCAAAAGGCCGAGTCAACAGAGAAACTACTCGTCTGTCTGAAATCTTGGGAGGGAGGCTGGGGGTGAGAATGGTTTCTTTTATTTTTCTTTTCTGTGTGCAAAGGTTGTTGGTGTGGTCGTTGCCTGATTCACACGTAAAGGAGGCAGTTCCATGGGAAGTGTGGGGGGGGGAAATAATCAGTTCAGGGCTGTTTTAACACAGCGTAGGGATGGAATGTTGTGGAGATGTGATGAGGCTGGGTGTCGATCTGCTGGGTTGAAGAGGAGAAGTTTTCCTCTCTTCCTGTAGTCACGTTGACAGCAGAGAGAAGGGAAGAAAGCAGAATAAAACCACACAGTTTGATCTCAGCGGTCGACATCGAAGCTGTTACGCTTTTTATTTCCTTTTGTTCCGAAACACAGTGAGGGGGACCGGTGGGGGGGTTGGGGGTGGGGGAGGGGGGCTGTGGTGAAGGTCATCGCTCCCTATCCGCCATCGTTCAGCGGACCCACTGGAATAGAAAATATGGTTTCCTCTGCATGTTTTGGTTTTTAATGGAGCTTGTCCCTGAGAGGCGTTGGTCTAGTGACGGGGTCTCATGCATTTCAAATCGCTCTGACCTCCTCTGGATTCGAGTGAGTCACGGGTCGGGCCTTCCGCATCCGGCCAGACGGCGAGCGAGCGGCTGCCCTCAGACGGTAAATTTTGACACGGTCGGATGGCAGGTATTCCTTGCCTGGGCGTTGGGGTTGGGGTTGGGGTGTGGGTAAACCCTGAGACAGTAGAAATTAGGTGTGATTTGGGGCTGTTTGGGTCTCTGTGTGTGTGAGACTTTGCCTGGTTCCATTTGCAATGGATTCCCAGAGGACCCAAGAACAAGCCATGCACATCTCTCTGTCTCTCTCTTTGTCTCTCTTTGTCTCTCTTTGTCTCTCTTTGTCTCTCTTTGTCTCTCTTTGTCTCTCTTTGTCTCTCTGTCCCTTTCTCTGTCTCTCTCTCTCTGTCTCTCTCTCTGTCTCTCTCTCTCTCTCTCTCTCTCTCTCTCTCTCTCTCTCTCGATGCAGCTCATTACAAGTGTGTTAGAATCAGGGTGTCTCTTCATGCCCACTTGCTCCTGTCAGTCATACATCAAACACATGAGAGAGGAAACATGTTTAGTGTTTTACTCTTCAGGCCTGAAGTCACCTCTTAAGCGGTCAGTCAGTGTTCAGGGAGTCATGTGGTGCAGTCAGTTAGCGTGTCAGGTTAGTAATAAGAATGTCCCTGGTTGAAACCCCGGCTGTGTCAACATGATGTTTTGTCCTAGGGCAAGGCACTTCACTCTGCTTGCCTCAGCGGGGAATGTCCCTGTACTTGCTGTAAGTGGCTCTGGATAAGAGCGCCTGCTGAATGACTAAAATGTAAACATTCTAAACTGGTCTCTCCTGTGGTGGATGTACTGTGATGGGATGAGATGTTCCACATTTCCACAGATTCTTAGTTTGAAATGAGAAGGTGAGGAGGGTGGCGGTGTGAAGGCAGAGGGGGCTTAACTCGCAGGTTTCTTGCGTTAAATTCCGATTCGCAGAAACGGAACAGGAAGTAGCACAGGAAGTAGGGTCACAACGTTTATGCTCTCAACACTCTCAGGTTCGTCATGTGATTTGTTGCTGAATGGAGGAAGTGATGCAGCGCTGTGCTTCCTGCACATCATGCATCAGTGTCAGAAGGTGTTTAGTTCCGCATCATAAGCTCCTTAACGTACTGTGAGCGTGGCCTGGACAGGAAGAGGATCCATGGCAGAGGACACCTAGCCACCATCAGTCACCATGAGCCCTCCATCACAAACACTTCATCCAAAAGAGAGAGGGATGATTCTCTATCCTGTAAGAGAGAGGGATGTTTCTCTATCCTGTAAGAGTATTTCCATCCTCTGCTAGGGCCCTGCCTCTGATAGGACCCTGCCTCTGACAGGGCCCTGCCTCTGATAGGACCCTGCTTCTGACAGGGCCCTGCCTCTGATAGGGCCCTGCTGAGGGCTGTATTAAGTGGCACTGCATTAAGCTGGATGGTTGTTTGGCCAGGCTCTCAGTCCTGCTGATCACCAGCGAGCCTCCCTGGATCCCAGGACTCATAAACATTGATGTCTGGACTGCAGGCTTCTGTCTGAGGCCTGAGCCCTGCCGGGGGAGAGCTTGACGACCCTTAATGCCTCTTAAGAGACAGCAGCGTGTGTGTGTGTGATGTGTGTGTGTGTGGTTTGTGTGTGTGTGGTGTGTCTCTGTGTGTGTGTGGTGTGAGTGTGTGTGTGTGGGGTGTGTGTGTGGTGAGTGTGTGTGTGTGGTGAGTGTGTGTGTGTGGTGAGTGTGTGGGGAGTGTGTGTGTGTGTGTGTGGTGAGTGTGTGTGTGTGTGTGTGTGGTGAGTGTGTGCGTGTGAGGAGTGTGTGTGTGTGTGTGGTGTGTGTGTGTTGAGTAAGGGCCTGTTGAGAAGCACCGTATGAGTATCAGTGCTAAAGATGGCAGCAGTGTGATGTGTCTGTAGCCTCCAGTAGGAGATGATGTTCTTCATGCTGGCTCTCTGATCGCTTGTTTTCACGCTGGGTCTTTTCATCGTTACGTAAACATCTGTCAGCTCTGGGTGGAGCTTAGGGATGCCCACAGCCACGTTCACTTGTTTTGACACCCTAAGCAGTCCTGTGTCAACTAGCGAGACCATTTGCAGTTGTTGCACCAGAGGAAGTCCCTGCCCCCCCCCAGGCTCACACAGTAATTCCCCCAGCAAGGTGTCACTGTCTGCCTGATTCTAAGGGATGTTTAGATTTGTTATAAATGTGTTATGGCTTTAGTATGAGTGTATTCATTTGGAATCTCTCTCTCTATCTCTCCAGGATCCAGGATACGCTGCCTTCCTGTTCGATCAGCTCCAAGTTCCTGGGAGTCATGAGGGCAGGGCCAGCTGCCCCGTATGCCACACCCCCGTCATGCAGCTGAGACAGGAGGCCATCCAGACGGTAAACGCACCCTCGCTGCCTCCAGGCCACGCCTTCTGTACGCCAGCGCCACCCAACTCCGCTCTCTCCACCCAGCCGTCCCGGCTCCCCTTCTCCCCCTCCGGCCTCCAGGGGCCCCAGGGACCACGAGCCCACCAGCTGCTGCCCCTAGGGGACAGGAGACGGGGGCTGGGCTGGCCCCAGGGCTGTGCTGGCTCCTCAGGACCCAAGACCAGTGTCCAGGTGAGGGTGGGTGGAGGGCAGCTGACGGGGTCCCTGGGATCGGTCACCATCCAGGCCCAGCAGTACCTGGAGGGCATGTGGAGCGTCTCCAGGGTCAACAACTTCCTCCCCCAGCCCGGCCCGGTAGGTCCCTCTGTCCAGTCTAACTTCCTCCCCCAGTCTAGTACTTCCTGTCTGTCCAGTCTAACTTCCTCCCCCAGTCTGGTACTTCCTGTCTGTCCAGTCTAACCTCCTCCCCCAGTCTGGTACTTCCTGTCTGTCCAGCCTAACCTCCTCCCCCAGTCTGGTACTTCCTGTCTGTCCAGTCTAACTTCCTCCCCCAGTCTGGTACTTCCTGTCTGTCCAGCCTAACCTCCTCCCCCAGCCCGGCCCGGTAGGTCCCTCTGTCCAGTCTAACTTCCTCCCCCAGTCTAGTACTTCCTGTCTGTCCAGTCTAACTTCCTCCCCCAGTCTGGTACTTCCTGTCTGTCCAGTCTAACCTCCTCCCCCAGTCTGGTACTTCCTGTCTGTCCAGTCTAACTTCCTCCCCCAGTCTAGTACTTCCTGTCTGTCCAGTCTAACTTCCTCCCCCAGTCTGGTACTTCCTGTCTGTCCAGTCTAACTTCCTCCCCCAGTCTGGTACTTCCTGTCTGTCCAGTCTAACTTCCTCCCCCAGTCTAGTACTTCCTGTCTGTCCAGCCTAACCTCCTCCCCCAGTCTAGTACTTCCTGTCTGTCCAGCCTAACCTCCTCCCCCAGTCTGGTACTTCCTGTCTGTCCAGTCTAACTTCCTCCCCCAGTCTGGTACTTCCTGTCTGTCCAGTCTAACTTCCTCCCCCAGTCTGGTACTTCCTGTCTGTCCAGCCTAACTTCCTCCCCCAGTCTGGTACTTCCTGTCTGTCCAGCCTAACTTCCTCCCCCAGTCTTTTTTACCCCAAAATGGTTTTCTCTTTTGGGGAGCAGTTTTTTTTCTTGAGTGAAGGATGTGTGCGTGTTTGCCATGTCTGGCCCGCATGGTAAACACACTGATCCACAGAGGGACTCCCTCAGTGTGTGAGGCTGCTGTGGTCACCATGAAGACACCAACACATGTGGCCCCACAGTGACACAGCCTTGTTACATTCCACACCAGACAGACTCTCATGCCTCTGCAGGCAAAGGATCTGCTGCTCTCTGTCTCACCGCCCCTCTCCCCTCAGTCCTGCTCTTCCTCTATGTCGCTCTCTCTTCTCTCCAGCTGAATGTGGACTTTCTTACTCGATGACTCTGGGTTTCTGTTCCTCTTATGTAATGTTGCCGCCTCACTTCCCCTGCAGTTTCTCACACTGATAACAGCCTAATGTGATCAGTCATCGCAGGGTCATTAGAGGGTCATGTTTTCTTGCACGGCTCCACACAGTCCAGTTCAGAACACCTCCAGGGGCCCCAGGCTCCACACAGTCCAGTTCAGAACATCTCCGGGGGCCCCCAGGCTCCACACAGTCCAGTTCAGAACCCCTCCGGGGGCCCCCAGGCTCCACACAGTCCAGTTCAGAATCCCTCCGGGGGCCCCCAGGCTCCACACAGTCCAGTTCAGAACCCCTCTGGGGTCCCCCAGGCTCCACACAGTCCAGTTCAGAATCCCTCCGGGGGCCCCCAGGCTCCACACAGTCCAGTTCAGAACACCTCCAGGGGCCCCCAGGCTCCACACAGTCCAGTTCAGAACACCTCCAGGGGCCCCCAGGCTCCACACAGTCCAGCACAGCACAGAATATTCAGTACTTCAGCATCCAAAACCAAAATGACAAATGAATTGACCTAAATCTGTTACTTGGCTCTCACGTGTTAATCTGCTAATACCCAGTGTTCCTGACACTGGGGGTTTAGTGTGTCTCTGTGTGTGTGTGTGTGTGTGTTTATGTCTGTGTGTGTGTGTGTGTCTGTCTGTTTGTTTGTCTGTGTCTGTGTGTGTGTCTGTGTGTGTGTCTATGTGTGTGTGTGTCTGTGTGTGTGTCTGTTTGTTTGTTTGTCTGTGTCTGTGTGTGTCTGTGTGTGTGTCTGTGTGTTGTCCCAGTGTGACCTCCCCTGCCACCTGTCTGGGGCCACCAGACCATCTGGGCTGCTGCTCTCAGCTGGACCGGGGTGACACGCATGTCACAGGAAGGGGGAGAAGGGGGAGGGAGAGAGAGGGTGATGGGGAGGGGAGAGGGAGAGAGAGGGAGAGAGAGAAAGAGAGAGAGGGAGAGGGAGAGAGAGAAAGAAAGAGAGAGAGAGGGAGAGAGAGAGAGAGAGAAAGAGAGAGAGGGAGAGAGAGGGAGAGAGAGAGAGGGAGAGAGAGGGTGATGGGGAGGGGAGAGGGAGAGAGAGAGAGGGAGAGAGAGAGAGGGTGATGGGGAGGGGAGAGAGAAAGAGAGAGAGAGGGAGAGAGAGAAAGAGAGAGAGAGAGGGAGTGAGAGAGAGAGAGAGGGAGAGAGAGAGAGAGAGAGGGAGAGAGAGAGGGGTGATGGGCTGAACACCCCCCTGGATACCTCCAGCCACAGGGCGGGGCTCTGACAAATCACACAAAACAAACTCCCTAAACGAGGCAACACGTCCTCTCGACATCTGATAGCGAGCGAGCGCCGTCAGAGCCCCCATTCAGCAGCCGACACTCACCAAGAGGAGGATGATGGCCGACAATCCAATCACACTTGAGTGTCGCAGCGTGATCGTGTCGACCATATTAAAGCGTTTCTCCTTGCTGAGCTATGGCCAGAGCAGAGCGCCCTGTGAGTGTGTGGAGGAGCGGGCCTGTCTGCCTGGCCGCTCCCAGGATGTGATGTATGGCCGCTGGATGGCAGCTCGGACGTATAAATAGTTCAGCTGTCAGGCGCTGTTGACAGATGGAGCAAACACAGCAGGTCCACATTGGAGCAGAAGATCATAAATGATGCTATTTTAGGGACCAAACATGAATCTGGGGCAAACATTGAGCGGAGAAATATTCAGAACGGCCCCCCGGACTTTGATGACAACACGCACGCCTACCGCCCCCCCCACCCCCTCCACCCCCCACCGCCTGGCGACAAGACCACTCCTGTCAAGGTTGCTGGGGCGACCTAGGAGCATGTTGTTGTTAATAAATGACTTGGGACAACATGTACATGGTCCCCACTCCCCACCCCCCCCACCTCCCCGAATATCCTCACTTGTTGGTTTGACTGACTGGTGGTGAGGACGGTGTTGTCATGACGATCCCCCCAGTCAGATTGCTTGTAGGTCCAGGACTACAAAGACGACCTTCTCTTCGCTCCAGATGCCCCAGGACCCCCCCCGTCCCCCACCTCCCTGCTCCCATCCTGGGACTTGCTGCCGCCTCTTAGCCCCTGGTCATGGCAGAATCCCCTCTATGGCTCCAGGCGGCTTCTGTCTCCTGTCCCAGCCCAGCTGCTGTGGCCCTCCAGGGGCCTCCAGGGGCCCGTCTCCCATCCTCACGCTGCAGAGAGCAGCACGGTTGATTTCCTCTCGTTGCTCTGGTTCTGCTTGCTCTGCAGCGGTTCTCTGCAGGAAGGTGTGTTTGCTACTAAATGCACCGTTAGCTGCTGATTGTAAACGTACAGCCAATGATTTTACGGTTAATTCGATTGGTTGGTTCTCTCTTAATTACTGCTCGCACGGCACCTTGCCGTAATCAATGAGCAGCATACTGGCCCTGAGGGGGACAGTGTCCTGTTAGACTCTGAGGGGGACAGTGTCTTGTCTGTTAGACTCTGAGGGGGACAGTGTCCTGTTAGACTCTGAGGGGGACAGTGTATTGGCTGTTAGACTCTGAGGGGGACAGTGTCTTGGCTGTTAGACTCTGAGGGGGACAGTGTCCTGTTAGACTCTGAGGGTGACAGTGTCCTGTTAGACTCTGAGGGGGACAGTGTCCTGTTAGACTCTGAGGGGGACAGTATCTTGGCTGTTAGACTCTGAGGGGGACAGTGTCCTGTTAGACTCTGAGGGGGACAGTGTCCTGTTAGACTCTGAGGGGGACAGTGTCCTGTTAGACTCTGAGGGGGACAGTGTCCTGTTAGACTCTGAGGGGGACAGTGTCCTGTTAGACTCTGAGGGGGACAGTGTCCTGTTAGACTCTGAGGGGGACAGTGTCCTGTTAGACTCTGAGGGGGACAGTGTCCTGTTAGACTCTGAGGGGGACAGTGTCCTGTTAGACTCTGAGGGGGACAGTATCCTGGCTGTTAGACTCTGAGGGGGACAGTGTCTTGGCTGTTAGACCCTGAGGGGGACAGTGTCCTGGCTGTTAGACTCTGAGGGGAACAGATTACACTTTAGGGAGGAGAACGATGTTTTCATGACCTTCGTGTGTGTGTGTGTGTCTGCAGGTTCGAGGTCTTTTGGGAGAGCCGGAGAGCGCTGCCGACATTTCGGAGACGTCCGTCATCAGTAGCTCTGCTAGCTTCCTGTCGACGCCCAGATACAGGAGCCCCGGACACCCTGGCTCCGCCCCCACACACACAGCCACACACAGCAACACACACACCCCCGCACACAGCGGCACACCCCTCCTCCGCACACACATCCATACACAGCCCTGACCAGAGTGCGTCAGCAGCAGCATCCTTCTTCATCAGGTAAGTTGTCTTCAGGACTCACCTTGTGATCAAACCCATCAAAGCTCTCAGAGTGATATAACGCTGTGCTGACGGCTGCTGTGTCAGTGTGTGTGTGTGTGCACGTGCGTGCGTGTGTTTGGCCTTCTGCGTGGAGCGTGTTGAAGAGCGGGGTCATCACATGTTCGGGGTCAGGGGTCACGGTTGCTCTGTGGAGATGTCGTCCTTGTCGTTGATGAATTACGTTGGATCGGTTTCCAACCTACCTTTAAGCACTGCTGACTGAATGCATAATAACCCCTCTACGATGGGAGGAGGGGCTCACAGGAAATGGCTCAAGGGTTTAGAGACGATATATTTTTCTCTGATGAATTTCTCTGTTGATGTTCGGCTCTCGTATTGGTTCCTGAGAGTCAGGGAGTCCAGGGGCAGCCTGGGCAGGGTTACTGTTGCTGTGTTCTGCCCTTCCTCCTGGTCCTCAGGGGTACTGGGCTGTAATGAATGTCAGTTTGAGGGAGGCTGGGTAAAGGATGATGCATATGGCTGCTGAAGCAATGCACCCTGGGAGTTGGAGGAGGTGAGGGGGTGAGGGGGGTGAGTGATGGGGGCGGTGACATAAACATCCCCAGGTGTAAGGAGTTTGTTCCTCCAGAGGAACCTTGTTTCCGGTCCCTCTCGCCCATTTGGGGTCCCTGGTCTGAACTGAGTGCCCCCTCTCTCTCAGCCGAGAGGGATATTTTGAATCCTCTTCTAAATGTGTCACTTCCTGTACGGGTCACTTCCTGTGAGGGGGAGCAGGCGGGTCAGCGCTGAACAACGGAGAGGGTGTGACAGGGTTAATTTCTCCGTCTGATTTATGGGAGCTGCTGTTTGATTTGGACACAAGCTCAAACCCAGAGGCTCGGGCCAAGCCTGGTGTGGCGAGGGAGGGAGAGGGAACAGGTCCTCCCCACGTCCCTCTCACTTCCTGCTGGGTTAGACAGAGCAGGGGCTGGTGGATGGAGTGGTTCCTCCTTCCAGTTCATCCCTGAAGAGTCTCCCTGCCAGGAATGTGGTGTTTGTCTTGGCCAGCAGAGCTGGGTGGTGATGGAGGGAAACCTGCAGCACATTCCTGAGTACTGGGTCAGGAGAGGGGGGCGGGGGGACAGGAGAGGGGGGTGGGGGGACAGGAGAGGGGGGCGGGGGGACATGAGGGGGTGACAGGAGAGGGGGTGGAGAGGCTCTGATTAGATCCACACTCACGTCCTGGAGAGCCACAGGAGAATCATCATCATCATCGTCGTCGGTCAACCCTCTGGCCCTCATCCCAGACGAACCAGATTCCTTCTCTCTCTCTCTCTCTCTCTCTCTCTCACCCTCTCTTTCTCTCTCTCACCCTCTCTTTCTCTCTCTCTCTCACCCTCTCTCTCTCTCTTTTTCTCTCTCTCTCTCTCTCTCTCTCTCTCCCCCTCTCTTTCTCTCGCTCTCTTTCTCTCTCTCTCCCCCTCGCTCTCTCCCCCTCTCTCTCTCCCCCTCTCCCCCTCTCTTTCTCTCTATCTCTCTCTCTCTCTCTCTTGGAATTATGTTAGCATTAACAATGCACAAGGACTGACCAAATTAACATTTATGTTTAGGGACTGATTTAAAAACTCGTTTGTGATTAGTATTCGTTTTTTATCATCTAAAGATGTAATTAGAGGGATGCTAGCTGATGTACTGAGGACCCGAGGACGTGTCCACTGCAAGTCTGCTGCAGAGCGACACTCGCTTCTCCTCCCCTTCTCTCCTCCCCTTCTCTCCCCTCCTCTCCTCCCCTTCTCTCCCCTCCTCTCCTCTCCCCTCCCCTCTCCTCCCCTCCTCCTCTCCTCTCTTCTCTCCTCCTCTCCGAACAGAGGGAGCTCTGCAGTCTCTTGTCTGACACTCAGGAACATGGTTCCAGTGTTCCCCTCACAGATGAAGTCTTCATTTGAATGTAATTAGATGGCGGCTGAGTGGATGAGTGGCTCAGGTAAGCGACGCATGCAGCCCTGTCACAGTGAGCGCTTCTGCCTCCGCACTTTCTTAGATTTCCCTGTAAGAAAAACAAAACACTTATTTGCGTTCTGTCAGCGGAAGCTTAATCTCAGCATGGTCTCATGACTCCAGCCCTGCGGCCCAAGTGATTAAGCCTGCTGCCTAGCTCCAAGCTCTGTGCTCATGACCCCAGCACACAGGAGCGATGCTTTCAGAGGCTGCTGGGATGTGTCATGGACGGCATCTGGCAGGGTTAAAGACCACGTCCTCAGCAAACACACAGCAACCTCACTTCCTCCATCAGACAGAGTGTGCTGGAACAAAACACCCCTCTGGGTCAATAATGAGGACTGACCAGAACCTAGCCTCGAGACAACAAGGGTCAAAGGTCAGGGGCTGTTGATTATAGGGGTATAAGTGTGTGTGTGTGTGTCTTTGTGTGTATGCGTGTATGTGTGTGTGTGTGCGTATGTGTGTATGCGTGTGTGTGCAAGTGTATGTAGGCGTGTGTGTGTGTGTCTGTGTGTGTAAAGACTAAATGGAAGAGGGGGCGTGTCCCTCAGCTCTCCAGCACTGATTGCTTTGTGACGGAGCAGATGATTAGTGTGTTGACACAGCGCTCGCTAATGAAGCTAGACAGAGCTCCCAGCAGGGGCCTCTGTGTGGCTGAGCGCTGCGTGGCAGAGGGCCCTGAGCTCGGCTGGGGCCTTGAGCTCGGCTGGGGCCCTGAGCTCGGCTGGGGCCCTGAGCTCGGCTGGGGCCCTGAGCTCGGCTGGGGCCCTGTGCTCCGCGCTCTCTTCCAGCAACACCTTCTGATTGGGGCAGAGGTGTGGCCACACCCCCTGGGAGGGCGAAGCGGGAAAGGTGCCCACATGGCGGCTCGCTGGAGCCGGTCTGGGCCGGTCTGTGCGTGGGGGAGGAGACAGTGATGCTGGCTGGCTTCCTATTGGCCTGTAGTGTTGCGTTAGTCTGGCACAAGGCTGTTCTGAGTAGCTTCCCCTCTGAGGAGACATTATGAAGACTGTAAGCGCTCTGAGTCACAGAGCCCGTTGCTCAGAGTTACCATAGAAACCGCTCGGTAACTTGCTCATGACTCTGGCCAGTTGTCGTCCACGTGAGTCTGGCTCAGGAAGTCTGGCATTTGATACTCGTGAGGATAGTCTGTAACAGGGAGTCAGGTGGTTCAGCGGGTTAAGGTGTTAGGCTCGTAATCGAAAGGTTGTGAGTTCGATTCCCGGCTGTGGCTACATGATGTTGTGTCCTTGGGCAAGGCACTTCACCCTACTTGCTTCAGGGGGAATGTCCCTGTACTTACTGTAAGACGCTTTGGATAAAAAGCGTCTGCTAAATGAATGAATGTAGTGTTTCACTAACATTAGAATGCAAGGCATTCCCCTGTGCTGCTGTTAAAGACGCTAATGTCTTTGTTCTTGCAGCGGATTCTATTAGTTGTAAACAGTAGGACAGTCAAACCTATTCTTATGCTTTTTCTGTCCTGTGAATGGCCTGGGTAGCTGTGTGTGTCTGAATGTGTGTGTGTGTGTGTGTGTGTAGGCCTGTGTGTGTGTGTGTGTGTGTGTGTAGGCCTGTGTGTGTGTGTGTGTAGAGGGAAGGAGGGTGGGGAGGTATGTGTGTTTACTACTTTGTCCTTCCTGTTTGAGGTTGCTGTTGGGAGGGGGTAGGTGTGTGTGTGTGTGTGTAGGAGGGAGGGGGTGTTTCTGAGTGGTCGGGGGTAGGTGTGTGTATATGTGTGTGTGTGTGTGTTTGGGAGGGAGGTTGTGGTCTGAGGGGTCGGGGGTAGGTGTGTGAGTGAGGTGCAGAATAGCGTGAGCTACTCACTCATTTGCTCAGACCAAGAAGACCAGGAAGAGAGAGACACAGAGAGAAAGAGACAGAGAGAGAGACACAGAGAGAGAGACACAGAGAGAGAGACACAGAGAGAGAGAGACACAGAGAGACACAGAGAGACACAGAGAGTCACAGAGAGACACAGAGAGACACAGAGAGACACAGAGAGACACAGAGAGACACAGAGAGACACAGAGAGACACAGAGAGACACAGAGAGACACAGAGAGACACAGAGAGTCACAGAGAGAGAGACACAGAGAGAGAGTCTCTTAGAGGAAAGATATGTGCAGACAGGCAGGCAGGGAGAGACAGACAGGCAGAGAGACAGACAGGCAGGGCAGATGAATGCTGAGTAGAGTGAGCTGAAAAGTGGGGCTGCTCTGGGCTTAGCTGGCTGAGGGATAAACAGACACACACTCACACACACACACACACACACACACACACATGCTCGGTCTAATGCGTCAGAGCGGCTTGAGGAGGTCAGGCGCTGGACCTGTGGAACGTTCTGGAAACACCATGAGACTGAAGTAAGTTATGCCAATTGTGGATGTTGTTAGCAGAATGTGAGCAGAATGCTTCTTTGGGAGAGCGGGCGGTTGAAATGCAGGTTAAGCCTTCACCCCATTTTTGGGGGGGGGGGAGCTTGTGTGTGTTTGTGTGTGTGTGTCCGAACACATGGCGACTGTGCTCAGAATAGCTTGACTGGTGAGCAATTGATTTTTCCTGTGCGTTTTTTTCTGTAAGATCTGTTGCATCTGAGCTACAGAGAAAATGCTGGAGGGTTAGGAGGGAGGGAGAGGGAGGGAGGGAGAGCGGGAGAGGGTGATGGAGAGAGGGAGGGAGAGAGGGTGATGGAGAGGGAGAGAGAGAGAGAGGAGGAGAATGGGCGGGGGGGGGGCTGTGGCAGCTATTTGTCTCTCTGTTTACTGTGGGATAAAACACCAGCTGGTATTTTCCTGTCATAATCAGGGTGATCGTCCTGCTGGGGCTGATGACTGCTGGGTGAGGGGGGTGCAGGAGCAGCTGAGACCAAGGTTAGGAGGTTTGGATGGAGGAGTGGGGGAGGGTCCGCAGCCTGCTGATGAGCCCAGGTGAGAGGGGTGACCCGGGGGCCTGTCAGGCCTCATCTGTGGGGAGGTGTTGATGGTGTAACACTGAAAACCTTCTGTGTCTGGGGGCCATCAGTTGGACTTATCCAGAGGTGCTTTACAGCTGTGTGTGTGGGGGCCACCCACTCCGTCCTCCCCTGGTGATGGGCCCCTCCTCTCTGAAGTGACAGCGTGGCCCCCAGGGGCCCCAGAGCAGAGCAGTATTGTGCCTGTCTTCAAATGAGCGACAGGCAGGGTTAGCACTGCTTCTGCTTGAGCAGAGGCCCCTGTGTCCTCACCCCGCAGAACCCTGAGTCAGGAAGTCAGTCTGGCCGTCAGCAGGGGTGAGGGGGGGTTGGGGGTAGAGGGAGGGGCGGGGGCGGGGTGGGGTGGGGGGGGGGAGGGAGGTCATTTGCACGTGCTGACAAACAAAACAAAAGTTCAGAAAGGCTGAGTCAGATCTGCTGGGGCCTGTATGAGGGAGGGGAGCGGGGGAGACCTGACAGGCCCCTTTCGCACATGGTGGGGGCGAGGGGGTGAGGATGAGGGAGAGCTGACAGTCAGAGACCCCTGGCTTAACGGGCCTGCTCACAGCTCCGGGGCCCCCCTCTCTCCGGGGCCCTAACAGAGCCCTGAAGGACCCCTGCTCTGCTCCTTGTGATTCAGCCATTAGCGCTGAGCGAACAGGCTCTTTTTAAGAGAGATTCTCTGAGCTTATCTTGTTAAATGGATTTCATGCATCACATTAGCAGGGGGTTTAGACAAAGTGGAAGTACAGGCGACCCCCCCCCCCCCAACACACAAAACATGTAGCTCTTTGTGGCTTCTTCACTGGAAGGTGAAATGCAAATGTTGTCCATTATCATTGCCATTACAAGTAACAGTGCCACAGCCATTGTACTGAGAGAGAGGGGGGGAGGGAGAGAGAGAAACTGGAATAACAATAACAGTTAATTGTGACGGCTGGCAGCATTGGAACATGCATGGGGGACTTTTATGACCTATTGTATGACACAGAGACCGTGCTGCTCCCATGAGCTCACCTCCCCTCCACTTCCTGTTAGCCTCCGATCCAAGATGGCCACCGCTGGCCCAGACCACGCCCCTGACCACACCCCTGACCACGCCCCTGACCACGCCCCTCACACACGGCCCTCTGAGGGTGGGTCACTGCGATCTTTAAAAAGGGACTTTTGACCATGTAAAAGTGTGTGATTAGGAGAAATCCTCTTAACAGACCCCTCCATTACCCTTCAGCACTGTGTTTACAAGCTCCATACTGATCAGGTTGTGTTGTGTGTTTTGTTGTTTGATGTCCAGAACTTCATGTTGAAGGTGTCAATTCCCCCCGCCCCCCTCCCAGCCAGGTCACATGATCTGTTTGTCTATTGACTTGGATGGAAATGAGGGATTAAGGAACACATGTTAGAACCCCAGCCCCCCCAGGCTGTCTCCACGGCAACTGGTTGATTAATCACTCCCAAATGTTCCGGTTCTCTGCAGGCCGTCTAGTGAGAGCCTCACTGGAGAGAAGGGCTGCCAGCCTGGAATACATGGAGGAGACAAGAGGGCTGTCTTCCTGTCTGCCCTGTCCTCCCTGTCCTCTCCTCCCTGTCCTCTCCTTCTCTCCTTCTCTCCTCCCTGTCCTCTCCTCCCTGTCCTCTCCTTCTCTCCTCCCTGTCCTCTCCTCCCTGTCCTCTCCTCCCTGTCCTCTCCTTCTCTCCTCCCTGTCCTCTCCTTCTCTCCTCCCTGTCCTCTCCTTTTCTGCTCTCTCATCTCTCTCCTCCTGTCCTCCTCCTGTCCTCCTCTCCTCTCTCTCCTCCTGTCCTCCTCCTGTCCTTCTCTCCTCTCTCTCCTCCTGTCCTTCTCCTCCCCTCTCTCATCTCTCTCCTCCTGTCCTCCTCTCCTCTCTCCTCCTGTCCTCCTCTCTCTCCTCCTGTCCTCCTCCTCCCCTCTCTCATCTCCTCTTCCCTCTCTCTCCTACCCTCTTTCTCCTCCTCCTCTCCTATTCTTCTGTGCCGCTCCTCTGTCTCCTGTGAGAGAGGAAAGTGTTGAGGCAGAGATGAAGTGCGCTCTTCATCTCTGTCAGTCGGGGGAGCGAGCAAGGGAGCGAGCGGACGTCCGTGTCTTCGTCAGCACCTGACTGCTCTCAAATCACAGAGACAAGATGAACTTCCTGTGAGCGGAGCCGTTATTACCCAGCATCCCTCTCTCCTCCTCCCCTGACCTGGAGTTTTAACACAACGCTGCTTTCCAAAGGCTTTGTATTCAGAAGGATCCTGCTCGTTAGGCTGCTGTGGAGCCTCCCAGATCACCCAGAGCTGCGCTGGATCACACACACACACACACACTACGCACTACACACACGCACCACAAACAGGACCTGCTCCTGGAGGCCGCTGAGGAGGCAATTTAGGAAACAATAAAACAAGCTGCAAATAGAATTACAGCCTCAGACTTTTACCTCCGGATCCCCAGAGCTGAGGCCCTGTAAGCCCTCGGCCTGGCCTGGGGGCTTTCATTAAGGGGTGAGGGGGGGATATGGGGAGGAGGCTGTGTGGAGGGGCGAAGGGAGGGTGATGGGGTGATGGGGGGGAGGTGGAGGGTGATGGTGAGGCTGTGAGGAGGGGAGGGGAGGGGGGCTCCTGGGTTGCAGGACACAATGCTTTATAGGCAGAACAGGAAACACAAAGCACAGGAAGGTTTGTCTGCAGGAGGGAGGTGATGTTCCCGTCCCCTCAGGAGGAAGCTGGGATAGCATTCTTCACCTTGGTTCTTCCAGCAGACGCAGAGGGGAACTTAGATCCCAGCAATCCTGTCTGGTGCCACAGGTGGAATGCGGGTGTAACACCTGGTACGCTGCACAATTACGCTTTCATGAAATAGGACAAGAAAAGGGAAATTCCACTGTTGTCCATCCCCACGAGTTTAACAACAGAATCCCCCCACGATTCCCAGAATATTAATTAGAAAGTTTTTCATTTTAGACTCCCAACTGTTCCATTTATTCGAGGGCGACAGGGGATTGCTGTTCTGCTGCACTTTGGGAATAAAGCAATTCCGAGCTGACTGTGTCGCAGCCTCAGCCATCATTTGTCTGTGTTTCTTTCTCAGGCAGAAAATGATTTAGCTCCGTGCAGACGGCTCTGCTCTGGCAGAAAGCCAGCTGCTGATATCCTGAAGCTGAAGACACACTGGCTCTCTGGGAAACTCCCTCCTCCACCTCTTCATTCTCCCTGTCCTCCACCACCTCCTCCCTGTCCTCCACCTCGTCCTCCTCCCTGTCCTCCACCACCTCCTCCTCCCTGTCCTCCACCTCCTCCCTGTCCTCCACCCTCTCCTCCTCTTTCTCCTCTTCCTCCCTCTCCTCCTCCTCCTCAGGTCATGACAGATTGGGTGTGTTCATCAAACCACAGTGTGGCAGCAATCTCTCTTTACTGAAGGAAATCTTGATTTTTTTTCCCCCCTTCCCTTTAATCGCACGGTCGTCCTCTTTAAGTGTCCTGCAGTTTCCCCTGCAGTAGAGGATGAGCAGGATGTGGAACGTGAGCGTGTGTTCGGGGCTGGACAGCCTCACTAGGACCTCACTGGTCTGAGCAAGATGGACGCAGCCTCGGGCAATCCGCAACACACACACACAATGCTGCTTTGGTATTCAGTGTCTGAGGTTAGACACAGCTGGACTAGAACAGGCGGTGAACGCTGCTCTCTGCTGCCCTGCCTCGCCCTGCCTTGCTCTGCCTTGCTCTGCCTTGCCCTGCCTCGCTCTGCCTCCCTCTGCCTTGCTCTGCCTCGCTCTGCCTCGCTCTGCCTCGCTCTGCCTCCCTCTGCCTTGCTCTGCCTCGCTCTGCCTTGCCCTGCCGTGTGCTAAGCAGGTTATTGGACAGGTTATAGGACATCACATTCACAGCTGTCTACTTTAGCTCAGATCCATATATCTGTTTCCCGGGTTTTATAGAAACTCGATAAATCCTTACCTTGGGGCTGTTTGTGGGTTTCATGCTGGATGTGGCTGGATGGATCTGGGTGGATGTGGCTGGATGGATGTGGCTGGATGTGGCTGGATGTGGCTGAATAATCAGAATGTTATTGGTTCGATTCCCAGGCCCTGCCACATGGCATTGTGTCCTTGGCAAGGTACTACACCCTACTTGCCTCAGGGGGGAATGTCCCTGTACTTGTAGCAGACAGACCCCATGTTGGTTACCCAGCAGAGGGGGGCTGTGTCCCTCAGACAGAGTGGCCAGGGTGGGACTCCTGAGAGAGGGAGAACACTCTGAGACACAGGAGAGCTTCTCTCATTCTTAATGACCATCGTCCTGACCCTGTCTCTTAATCTGGTCTGGGTGTGTGTGTGTGTGTGTGTGTGTTTGTGTATATGTATGTATGTATGTGTGTGTGTGTGTCTGGTCTGGGTGTGTGTGTATATATGTATGTGTGTGTGTCTGGGTATGTGTGTGTGTGTGTGGTCTGGGTATGTGTGTGTGTGTGCGCACGCTGGCCAGCAGGGTGGGTTTGGGTATGACATCATGTCCTGTGTTGGCCAGCTGATGTCATCTGTGGTTAATCTTGGTGAGCCTTAACTCTGGCTGGCAGGTCATCCGCTGGCCACACGCTCACACACACACACGCTCACACACACACACACACACACACTCACACACACGCTTACACAGATGTTGTTTGTTAAGGGGATGCTTGGTAAGGTGTTCCGCTAATGCCTCGTCTCAGATTCACGTGTTGTTGGTCTGCTAGGCTGTGTTTCGAGGTGTGTGTGTGTGTTCCAGTGTGTGTGTGTGTGTGTGTATGTATATGTATGTGTGTGTGTGTGTGTGTGGTGCACAGGGACGTGTGTGTCTACACCAAGGTCGTCTCATCAATAGGATGATGTATGAACCAGAGTCCAGCTCAGGGGAGAGGCACCATTGATTATTCCTTTGCTTAAAACCATACATATCCTGACGTCCTTAACACACACACACACACACCAGCAGCAGTGGGTCCTGAATGGCTGCTGATGCAGATGTCTCCAGATCAATTCTTCATGTCTTCCGTCTTCTAACACCCATTCTGATGTTTTGTTGCTCACCTGTTGACAACAGCGTGCAACACAACAGTGAGGCATTGTGATCAAGTCATTATCCCTGTGTGTGTGTGTGTGTGCAGGTTGGCTGCAGTCCAACTCTCCTATCTCCATTTAGAGAGAGCCTGCTCCCCTCCTCTCTCCTCCCTCCTCCTCTCTCCCCACTCTCTCTCTCTCCCCTCCCCTCCTCTCTCCCCCCTCCTCCCCTCTCCCCTCCCCTCCTCTCTCCCCTCCCCTCCTCTCTCCTCTCCCCCCTCCAGTAAACAGCAGCCAGGTCCTTCACAGTGCTGGGGGGGGGTTTAATGCAGTCTGCTATCAGCCCTGGTGATCTGATCCCAGCCTGAATGGCCACAGTCCTGTTATCTTGTCTGGAGAGAGAGAGAGCAGAGAGGGAACCAGAGAAAGGAAATGTCAAGGATGCTAAATGGGGCCAACATGGTCATTATCCTCAGGAGGGAGGGGGGGGGGTCTGGGGGGGGTCTGGGGGGGGTCTGGGGGGGGGCTGGGGGGGACTTGGGGTGGGGCTGGGTGCCGGAAGGGTGCCTGAACAGAGACAGATCTGCACAAACAAGCTAATGGGCGTTCCTGCTAATGACTCCCCAGGCCAGTGAAATTTCTCTGGCTAATTTGACAAACTCCTTAAAAGGGGTCCGGCAAGAGTATTGACAGCAGGGGAAACTGAAGCTCTGAAAGCAGTAGGCTAGACCCCCTCCCCTGCTGCTCCCCCCCCCCCCCCCCTCGCTCCTCCTCCGCTCCTCCCTCCCTCCTCCTCCCCCCAGCCCCCCTGTGGCCCAGTCTCCCAGTGTACTCTCCTGTTGTGTGCCTAACAAAAGGAGCCCTCATTCAAACAGCACCGTCTGCTTTTACATTCATCTGACTGTGGCTCGTTTGTTTCTGTCTAAATCTGGAGGAGGGAGGGAAGGTGGGAGGGAGAGAGCGAGGGACAGAGGGAAGGAGAGAGGGAAGGAGGGAGGGAGGGACAGGAGGGACGGGAGGCAGATAATGCTGCCGGTGGTCCAGCATCCCAGCCCCTGTGTTCTTCCCTGGCCTCAGGCTACTCTGCTGCATAATGAAGTGAGGGCAGTGATTTGAGGAGAGGAGAGGAGGAGGGGAGGGGAGGAGAGAGGAGGGGAGGAGAGGAGAGGAGGGGAGATGAGGAGGGGAGAGACCAGGTGATGGTCCTGTAAGCAGGGCTGTGTCTGGGTGAGCCTATACCAGGGAGATGTGGACCAGTGTGTCAGAGGCTGCCTGTGTTCGGATGACTGCTTCCCCCATGTCTGAGCAGGCAGGAAGCAGGCTGGAAGCAGGCAGGAAGCATGCAGGAAGCAGGCAGGAAGCAGAGCAGAGCCAGTTACACCACTAAATTAGCAGGACTGGGAATTCTGCAGACCTCTCTCCCACACACAGACACACAGACACTCTCTTTCCAGCAGTGTGTCCACTTTGTCTTGTCCAGTCTGATGTCTGGCAGCATGAATCTGCCCCTCTGGGCTGTGGTGGGTTCACCTCCTCTCCTGTCCCCTCTCCTGTCTCCTCTCCTGTCTCCTGTCTCCTGTCTCCTCTCTCCTCTCTCCATCTTCACACCCTTCAGATTGTTCCAGTTGATCTGTGTCACTGCTCATGATTAATATGAGCCTCGTTCATCAGGCTAATGACACGCTCACCCTCAGACAAAAGGAAAAAACCAATGGATGCACACTGTGCTCCTGTGCTGCCTTGTACACACACACACACACACACACACACAGACACACACACCAAATACATAAACACACACACAAAGCAAAGACATACACACACACACCAAAGATATACACACACACACACACACACAAAAGACACACACACATATAAACACTCACCAAACATGCACATACATGTGCTGTAGGCATACTAAGCAAATCTGTTTGAAGTTTGGGACAACCAATGAAGCGAGGGCTCCTTTATGCATGAAGTATTCATGTGACGTGTGGAGCGTGTGTGTGTGTGGAGCGTGTGTGGTGTGTGTGGAGTGCATGTGTGTAAAGAGAGAGGGAGAGCGCTTGGATCACGCCGCTAGCAGCCAGCACCAGAGCCCTGACACCTTGTCTGACTGTGGAAGAGGAAAGGGGGCTGGGCTGGGGAGAGACTGAGAGAGAGAGAGACGGAGAGAGAGGGAGGGAGAGGGGGAGAGAGAGAGAGAGAGAGAGAGATAGAGGGAGAGAGCGAGGGAGAGAGGAACCACAGGACAGCTGCCAGCATTTCTCCGGTAGCAGCAGAAGGACTGAGAGACGGAACGGCAGCAGGAATTCTCCCCTCATTCCAGGACTTACAGAGCCCCCCCAGCCCAGACGCTGCTTCATCCCCAGCGCCTGGCTCCCCCTGCCTGCCGCTGCCCCCTTGCCGCCCCCTGGAACAGGCTCCGGGAGCAGGGACGGATTCTCACACGCACTAGGCAGGACTGAGACAAAGACCCAGAGAGGGAGGACTGCATCCTGGGTGCAAAGACCAGAGGAAGAGAGGAGGAGAGGAGGAGAGAGGACACAAAGAGGACACAAAGAGGACACAAAGAGGAGGAGAGAGTGAGGTGGGGGGGGGTACGGAGAGGGAAAGAGAGAGGGAAGACTGGAGGGAGGGAGAAAGAGAGAGAGAATGTTTCTGGGGAAGCTGGTCGTGCTTCTCTGAAGTGACTCTGAACTTTAGTTGCACGTGGGAGAAGGTGAAGAAGAGACCCTCCAGGAGAAGATGAACATAGGAGGACGGGATCTTCTCCTGTTTGACCTCCTCTCCTCCTCCTCCTCCTCCTCCTCCTCCCTGAGACTGGGTGTGGAGCTGTTGGACCCCACACGTCCCCGCTCCCAGAGGACTCAGCACCCCCCTCTTCTCTCTTCTCCAGCCTGGACCTGTCCTGCTCAATCAGGGTGACGCTGCCTCACCCCCAGCCTCCCCCCCCAGCCTCACCCTCCAGCCTCACCTTCCTCTATGGGCCTGCTTGAGGCTGTAGCCATGGCGACACATAGGGACTGGGACCTCAGAGTGGAGCTTGACCAGTTGTGTGTTCTTTGACCTCTGATCTAGAGAATGGACTGGAAGGAGCTGTGAGTATCTTTAAACAGACGCTCAGTTTGAACAGTTAGCTGTTCTTCTGCTGTGTCTTCTGCTGTGCTGCATGTTGTGGTCACTGTGCTGGTCACTGTGCTGGTCACTGTGCTGGTCACACTGCTGGTCACTGTGCTGGTCACACTGCTGGTCACACTGTGCTGGTCACTGTGCTGGTCACTGTGCTGGTCACTGTGCTGGTCACTGTGCTGGTCACACTGCTGGTCACTGTGCTGGTCACTGTGCTGGTCACACTGCTGGTCACTGTGCTGGTCACACTGCTGGTCACACTGTGCTGGTCACTGTGCTGGTCACTGTGCTGGTCACTGTGCTGGTCACTGTGCTGGTCACTGTGCTGGTCACACTGCTGGTCACTGTGCTGGTCACACTGCTGGTCACACTGTGCTGGTCACTGTGCTGGTCACTGTGCTGGTCACACTGCTGGTCACACTGTGCTGGTCACTGTGCTGGTCACACTGTGCTGGTCACTGTGCTGGTCACACTGTGCTGGTCACTGTGCTGGTCACTGTGCTGGTCACTGTGCTGGTCACTGTGCTGGTCACACTGTGCTGGTCACTGCTGGACACTGTGCTGGCCACACTGTGCCGGTCACTGTGCTGGTCACTGTGCTGGTCACTGTGCTGGTCACTGTGCTGGTCACACTGTGCTGGTCACTGCTGGACACTGTGCTGGTCACACTGTGCCGGTCACTGCTGGTCACACTGTGCTGGTCACTGTGCTGGTCACTGTGCTGGACACTGCTGGTCACTGTGCTGGTCACTGTGCTGGTCACACTGTGCTGGTCACACTGTGCTGGTCACACTGTGCTAGTCACTGTGCTGGTCACACTGTGCTGGTCACTGTGCTGGTCACTGTGCTGGTCACACTGTGCTGGTCACTGTGCTGGTCACTGTGCTGGTCACACTGTGCTGGTCACTGTGCTGGTCACTGTGCTGGTCACTGTGCTGGACACTGCTGGTCACTGTGCTGGTCACTGTGCTGGTCACACTGTGCTGGTCACTGTGCTGGTCACTGTGCTGGTCACACTGTGCTGGTCACACTGTGCTGGTCACACTGTGCTGGTCACTGTGCTGGTCACTGTGCTGGTCACACTGTGCTGGTCACTGTGCTGGTCACTGTGCTGGTCACACTGTGCTGGTCACACTGTGCTGGTCACTGTGCTGGTCACACTGTGCTGGTCACTGTCCTGGTCACTGTGCTGGTCACACTGTCCTGGTCACTGTGCTGGTCACACTGTGCTGGACACTGTGCTGAACACTGTGAGAGGAGAGAGTGAATAGGAGGGGGTAGAAAGGGGTTGAGTGGGAGACAGAGAGAGTAAAGGTGAAGGATTATTCCATGTGACAAGCAATTAATTTCCCCATTAGGACGTCTGTGTGTGTTCGCGTGTACAAGCAGACGCCTGCTGTTGTTGCTCATCACCTATTAAGTGGCTGTAACGGATCAACTACTTCTGTTTCTCCACGGCACTAGAGTCTCTCTGTTTCTCTCTCTCTTTTTCCTTTTGATCTCTCTCTCCCTCCTCTTCAGCATAAGAGACTCTCTGGTCCGCTCACCCCGCCCCTCCACTCCACTCCCTCTCTCCTCCTCCCTCCTTCCCTCCACTCCACTCCCTCTCTCTTCCTCCATCTCTCCTCCTCTTCCTTCCTTCCTCCACCCTCCCTCCCTCCCTCCTCCCTCCTCCCTCCCTGTGTGGTCAAGGTTGCAGTCAGGGCTAGCAATGCGGCGGCGGCTCTCACAGAGTCAACGCACTCCACGAAGGAACCAGAGAGAGAGGGAGATACAGAGAGAGAGGGAGAGACAGAGAGAGAGGGAGAGACAGAGAGAGAGGGAGAGAGGGAGAGACAGACAGACAGAGAGAGAGAGAGAGGGAGAGAGATTGAGAGAGAGGGAGAGACACAAGTCGAGAGCTAAAGACTGTAAAACCGACAGAGAGGTAGTGTTGTCTTGAAGCAGCCTCACCTCATACGTGTGCAGGTAGCTCTCCTTCCTCTCTCCTCGCTCCGGATGGTTCTCCAGCTCACAGCAGTCATCATCTCTGGAGCCGTCACACTCTGCCGGGCCCCAGGGGACAAGCTCTCCTCCACACGATCATTATTCCATCAGCCAGCACCATGTTTCCTGCCTGTGCAGTGGGCAGGCACTGCAGGGGGCGGGGCGGGGAGGGGTGGGGAGGGGTGGGGAGGGGTGGGGCTGTCAGTCTGAGGCAATAGGGATGAGGGGAGGGGGAGGTTTGGGGAAGCAGCCCACCCAGTCCGGAGGAGCCCAAAGCAGGACTAATGAGCGCAGGCTGGGGACTCACTGGGGGGGGACTGGGTCTCTCTCCCTCCACCCCACCCTGTCTCTCTTCCTTCATCATCTTCTCTCACTTCCCCTCCCTCCCTACCTCTCTCTCTTTCCCTACCCCTTTTACACTCTCGCTCTTTTCTCTCCCTCCCATCTCCTTTTCCATCTTGGTCTCACCACTTCTTTCTCCCTTCTTCCCTCCCTCCCCCCTCCTCTCTCTCAGCCTCTCCCTCCCCCCACCTCTCTCTCAGCCTCTCTCTCCCTCCCCCCTCCTCTCTCTCCCCCCCCTACTCTCCCCCCCCCCCCCACTGCTCCTTTTTTGTACACTTCTGTGTTTTTCATCTCCCAGTCTATCTTTCTCTCAGTGGCTCAGTGGCTGTCACTCTTTCTCTTAAATTGACAATTGCCTCTTTGTCTGTGCTTCTCTGTGGTTCTCAGCCGCTGGAGTGAAACCATGTGAGAGTGCATTTGAATGTCCTGGGGGTTTTCCTGCGCCCTGACCTTGACTTCCAGATAAAGTTCTGTGGTAACTGATCCAGCGGCTGGCGCGGTGTGAGCATGCTCAGAGCAGGAGACAGCAGACCTGTCAGAGGGAGGTGCAGGTGGGCTAGGGTGTCCTGCTGAGGGGGGAGGAGGGGAGAGGAAGGAGAGAGGGGGAGGGGGGGGCGAGGAGAGATGGGAGGGGTCGGAGGATTGATGAGGGAGGGGAGAGATGGAAGGGTGAGAGAGAGAAGGAGGGCGGGGCTGCAGGAGGGCGGGGCTCCAGGAGGGTGGGGCTGCAGGAGGGTGAGGCTGCAGGAGGGCGGGGCTCCTGACCCAGCAATCAGACGGTGGTTATCCCACTGTCATGTCACCTGTGTGTGTGTGAGTGGTATGTGTGTGTGTGTGTGAGTGGTGTCATTACTGCGAGGCTTCTCATGGGTTCCACACTGAACAGCATTGTCACATATTCCTCAGTAATGGAACTCAGTTCAGTTCTGAAGACACAGTCAGCCTCCTGCCTCCTGTCATCAGCTGTCTCTGACACTGATGGATGGCTTCATTTAGCCCAACTAAACGCCATGGCAACCGGAGGCTGTTCTTCTGACAGGAAGATTAACATGGGCGCCTTTCCTCAGCGAGGACCCTTAAGGAGGGCACTTTAGCCACCCTGCATGTGTGTTCAGAGCAGCGGTCAGGGTTTAGACCCTGTGGGGGCTTTGATGCGGAGAGCGTGAGCCCTGGGCGGAGCATCTGAGGTGGGGCGGAGCTCCTGAGGAGGAAACAGATCTGACTGACCTTTACACCCCCGCTGCAGAGAGAGGCGTCTAGCAGCTCTGCACCCGGGGTCCAAAATGTCAAAGCAGAGCATGAAATCAATCATCTGGAGCTTTTCTGTACACGCCCCTCTCTCTCCGCACGCTGTGATGTACCTCGACACCGAAAGAGAAAGAGACGCTCTCCTCAACTTCCACTCTGTGATGATTATAAATAAGAACCTTCTCTGTCACACACAGCAGATGTTTGTCAGCTTCGTCTCAACCTCTCACTCTCTCTCCCTCTCTCTCCCCCCCCACAGGGCAGCTCAGAAGCTGAACTTGTCGTCGAAGCGTAAGAAGCAGCATGTGACCCCCCTCCGGCCCCAGGAGCCCTCCATCTACCCCACCACCTTCAGCAGCACCCTGCAGCTCTGCCCCCCGCCCGCCCCCCCCTGCCTGCTCCGAGCCATGACCAAGGTCAAGGAGAACCCAGGGATGGGGAAGGTGAGGAGGACACACACACACACACATTTCTCTAGGATTTATACAAAACACTGAGTCATACAGGTAGATTTCTCCCAGTAACACTCCTGTGAACACAAAAATGAGAAAAACACAGACATGCAAATAGGCCAGACTGGTATTTCAATGGTGAGTGATGAAACCTTAGACTGGTTCAGTCCAGTCCAGACCAATCCAGACCAAACCAGACCGGTTCAGTCCAGACCAGACCGGTTCAGACCAATTTAGACCAGACCAGACTGACTCTGCTGATCAGCTCACTGGAATGTCACCAAGTCACTTAGTCTGGCAGGAGAGAATTCCTTCCTCTGAACAGCCCACAGTTAGAGAAAAAAAGAAATCTAGTCCAAATACAGTATGTCTGCTCATTCATGTCGTTTTGTGTGTTTGAGTGTGTGTGTGTGAGTGTGTGTATGAGTGTGTTTGGGTTTTATTGTTGTTGTTTTCATAAACGACATGATGAAGTGTGGGAAGGCGATGGCTGGGGCTTTCATTAGGGCCAGGTCTGGATAAACACAAGCTTCCTCCAGGGTTTATTAGCTATTGTTGTCAGGGCTAAGATCCAGTATTTATAGAGGAGAAGTCCCCTCTCCAGATTAGGGCCCACCTGGGGAGGAAGTGGTCAGAGGGGGCTGTCTGCTACTGCTCGTCGCCATGGAGATTGTCGTTCCTGTGTTGTGGATGTTCTGTTGTAAAGAGGACATTATTAACACTGTTACTGTGCCCCCCCCATCTCTTCACCCTCTCATCCCTTCATCCTCTCAGCTCTTCATCCTCTCATCTTTTCACCCTCTCATCTCTTCATCCTCTCATCCCTTTCATTCTCTCATTCCTTCATCCTCTCATCCCTTCACCCTCTCATTCCTTCATCCTCTCATCCCTTCATCCTCTCATCTCTTCATCCTCTCATCCCTTCATCCTCTCATCTCTTCACCCTCTCATCTCTTCACCCTCTGATCCGTCCATAGATTGTTTGTTGTTTATCTGTGTCTGTGAGGATAAAATCAGGTTTGAGATCATCTGTTAAATCATCGTCCTTTCAGAGAGTGTTCCAGTTCTGATTTTGACTAAAGCCCCCCCATGTTTTCCACCAGTCCAGGATATGGACCAGGAGGGGGGGTCTTAATGGATTTAGTGGTGGGATCAGGAGACAGGGCCATTAGCTGGGGGTCTGGAGGTGTTAAAATGCAGAGTCTAAGTCCCAGTCTCTACCCTGGTCCCTGCTATCAGATCTCCAGCCATGTAAATATAGCAGAGACATTAGCTAGCCATGGCCTGGACGGTCAACACGCACACACACACACACACACAAACAGACACACACACACACAGCCAGCCTCCATATGGAGGGTTTTAAATGTCACAGCAGATGTACTTTGCTGTCCATGTGTACGTGTCTGTCACGCTAACAGCCCCCTGTGGCTGGCGAGGCCGCCCTGCTGCCCTGCGGAGGAACGCAGCAGGAATTGGGCTGGGCTGCAGAGGGCGGCTGCTGGCCCCACAGCCTGGACCTGTGGAAATATTTATACTCAAGAAGTCAGGGAGGAGAATGGGGCTTTTATGTGGGTGTGAATGACGGGCGGAGAGACGAGGGATCAAAGGACTGGGCTGGGGTCTTTGTTGCCTGTGCAGAAAGGAGTGGTAGAAGTATGTGTGAGTGTGTGTGCACGAGCCTGTGTGTGTGTGTGTGTTGTGTGACTGTCTGTGTGTGTGTTGCGTAAGTGTGGCTGTGTTTGTGTGTCTGTCTGCGTCTGTGTGTGTTTGTCTCTGTCTGTTTGTCTCTGTCTGTGTGTGTGTGCACATGTCTATGTGCCTCCCGTATTCCCTTCTCGTACGTGACCTCCCTCCTGACCTCCTTCCTCCCTCGCCGCCGCAGGTCAAGGTGATGATGCGGATCTGCCCTCCGCTGGACGAAGCATCTGAATCCGTGTCCTTCCTGAAGGTGGACGCCAGGAGGAAGCAGCTGACCCTGTACGACCCTGTGGCGCCTCCTCACGCTGCCCTCAGGAGAGCAGCCACTGTCGCCGTGCCCAAGATCTTCGCCTTTGACGCCGTGTTTCCCCAAGACGCCTCGCAAGTAAGGGTCAGGGGGGATCTGATGTGTATGTGTGTGTGTGTGTGTGGGAGTTGAAGGGGTTGAGGGTGTTTGTGTGTGTGTTGAAGGGGTTGAGGATGGAATCTACTAAAACAAACTAGTTATCTAAAAGAAACAACCTCGTAGAAGCTGAGAGAAGCTGAGAGCTGTGACCCTTAACCCCTGACCCCTGCCCCCCCCCCCCCCCCCAGGCGGAGGTATGCTCGGGGACGGTGGCGGAGATCATCCAGTCGGTGGTGAACGGCGCTGATGGCTGCATCTTCTGTTTTGGTCAGGTCAGACTGGGTAAGGCTGATACTCGCTGGTCACATGACAGAGACTATGCTGTGTTAGCATGCTAAACCATCCTCACTGTCTTTGTTAGCCTGCTAGCATGCTAAACAATCCTCACTGTCTTTGTTAGCCTGCTAGCATGCTAAACCATCCTCACTGTCTTTGTTAGCATGCTAAACAATCCTCACTGTCTTTGTTAGCCTGCTAGCATGCTAAACCATTCTCACTGTCTTTGTTAGCCTGCTAGCATGCTAAACCATCCTCACTGTCTTTGTTAGCCTGCTAGCATGGATCCTCACTCTCTGTTAGCATGCTGACCCACAGTAACCCTGACACCTGACTCACTAAGCACCTCCTCTTCCTCCCCTCCAGGTAAGACCTACACCATGATCGGGAGGGACGGTTCGGCCCAGGGTCTGGGCGTGGCTCCCTGTGCCATCTCCTGGCTCTTCAAGCTCATCGGCGAGAGGAAGGAGAAGACGGGGACGCGCTTCTCTCTACGGGTGTCCGCCGTGGAGATCAGCGGGCGGGACGAGACGCTGACCGACCTGCTGGCTGAGGTGTCCAGCGGCAGTCTGCAGGACGGACAGTCTCCGGGGGTCTACCTGAGGGAGGACCCCATCTGTGGTACCCAGGTGAGGGGGAGGGTGGCCTCGGTTGAGGGGTTGTGGTCTTGGATGAGGGTGTGTGTCTTTGGGTGAGGCGGTGTGGCCTCAAGTTAGGGGTGTGGCCTCCTCATCTTTGTCTCGTTCTCTCTTTGGAGAGGAGGGCACCCAGGTGATGTTCTCCATCCTGGTCGGTTCTCCACCCTGGTCTCTCTTCCAGAGGGTTCTATCTGCCTCGTTTCACCTGGGCTGGAGCGTCTTGTTCAAGCCCATCTCTGCGTTCCTCTCCTCCTAGACTCATCCTTCCATTCATACCTCCCTCATTGCTGTCAGCTTCCATCAACATCCGTTACCCCAGAGCTGGGCTTCTCTCCTGAGTGAGGAGGGGGCGGATGAGGGCATGAAGGCACTGACAGGTGTTGCTGTCAGATGTTGTTTTTTGGGGGGAGGGGGCTGCTTGGAGTGGGGCTGTGTGTGGACTGTGACTTCAAAGGCTGCCTGGAGTCGTGTGAAGCTCCCATCTCTCCTCCTCCTCTCTTATGGCGCTTTTCCACCGCATGAAATCAGCTCGCCTCGCCTCGCATTTTTGGCATTTCCACCGCAGTTCCATGGTACCTGGTACCTGTTAGCGGGTACTTTTTTGGTACCTTCTCGCTCTAGGTACCAAGCGATCTTAAGTCGAGCTAAAAGGTGACGTCGGCAGACGGCCGGCCATTGATTGGCCAGAAAGTGTGACGAAGTCACGAGAGCGACTTAAAGCAACAGCGCCGCAGCTAATACTTATTACTATCAGATACAGTCCATTACACCAACAGTCTACAAGCTTTTTAAAAGTCAGATAATTTACAAAAGACTAGTTCGTCAACATGGCTAAAATTATAATGTGGGTTCTGTCCACTTGTGGGTTGCGTTGGTGTTATTTACGTCGCGTACAAAAATACGTCACGGCCTACGTCACGCCCCTTTCGCCGACGACCAGGAAGTACTGCAATTTGCGGTGGAAAACCACCTGTGTTTACTACAAACCGAGTCGAGTCGAGTAGAGTTGTGCTACATTTGCGGTGGAAAAGCGCCATTACTGTAGTAACCACTATGCTGGGCCCCCCTCCCTCCCCCCAGCCCTCTCTCTACCCCCCAGCCGTCTATACCCCAGCACCACACCCCTGCCCTCCTGCTCCACTACAGCCTCTCCTAATCCCCCCCCCCCCCTTTTAGTCTGCATATCTGCTGCTTGTAATTGCCCTCGAGACCCAATCTAATGTGCTAGAAATTTGTCTGATTCCAATTAACTGCCCCCCATCTTTCTTTCCCGTTCTCCACCTCTCCCTTCTTTCTCACCTCTCACTCTCTCTGTTCTCTCTTTGTCTTCCTCTCTCTCTCTCTCTCTCTCTCTCTCCTGTCACTGTTAATCTCTTTTTCTAACCACAACCTCTCTTCTCCCCCCCCCTTCCCCCCCCCAGCTCCAGAACCAGAGTGAGCTCCGAGCACCGACAGCAGAGAAGGCAGCGTTCTTCCTGGACGCTGCCATCGCAGCGCGCAGCACCAGCCGTCCGGACGCGGACGAAGAGGACAGACGCAACTCCCACATGCTGTTCACTCTCCACGTGTACCAGTACCGCATGGAGAAGAGTGGCAAGGGAGGAAGTAAGTAGCCATGCACTTCCTGTACGACACTGAACTGAACCCTGCAACTCCCCAAGTCCTCCCCATCTTTTAAAAACAACAGGCAGTTAAGCTCGTCAGATAATCAAATCCTTAATCAAGTCGAACACTTGATTTACTCACGGTCATTTAAATATGACCACTTTATTAAGCTTTTAATAAAAGCGTTAAGTGTAATTCCCTTCACAGGCCCTGGTGTCATTATACAGCAGAGGTGAACAGGTGCACAGTGTGTCAGTTCTGCTAAAATTCAAACTAATGACTGGAGGAGATTGAGGCAGAGGGTTAGATGCTGGAAGATGCCGGAATAAATCTACCTGTGGAACAATTCTACTGCTTCGGGTTTGGGGTGTTCATGGTTAGGTACAAGCTGGCCCCTTTTTTTAATATTTAGCAGATGCTCTTATCCAGAGTGACTTACAGCAAGTACAGGGACATTCCCCCCCTGAGGCAAGTAGTGTGAAGTGCCTTGCCCAAGGACACAACGTCATTTTTACACGACCGGGAATCAAACCCGCAAACCTTATGATTACTAGCCCGATTCCCTAACCGCTCAGCCGCCTGACTCAAATACATACAAAATACAAAAACTGTTGTATTCTTGCACCGTTCCAAGGCTGTGAGCGAGGATTTAAAAACACTTCATTTATCTTCAAGTGTTGCTGTCAGCTCTTTAATAGTTCACTTCAGCTGCCAGCTCTGAAACGCTGTCATTTCCTCCTACAATCATGTGAAATAACACAGCAGCGACACACGGAACCACATGTTCCCCCAACCTTCAAGCCTCAATCCCACTGACTTGTTGCTTCTGTAGAACATGATGTGACCTATGTTTAAAGCATCTTGGTGAAGATCTTCCACACAACAAACACCAAATCTGTCTTTTTGTCTGGTACGTGACATGACCACATGACAAGGACAGCCAGAAACCAGTCCTACAGAATGACGTGTTTAATAGGAGTTTTATAGGAGTTCACCTGTCTGTGAAAGTATGGCAGTCTGGACAAGCTTTTGAATCACTTCTTCTTACTCACACGTAAATCAGACATCTAGTCTGGTCTGGCATGTGCCAGAGGTGTGTGTGTGTATGTGTGTTGCGGACGCTGACTCCAGAGGGCGTGTCTGTCTGTGTGTGTCAGATCCAGAGGGAGTGTCTGTGCAGGTATAAACTCACCTGTTTCCTCCTGGTCCTCCAGTGTCAGGTGGGAGAAGCAGACTTCATCTGCTGGACCTGGGCAGCTGTGAGAAGGTTCCCAGCAGGAGTCGAGACGCAGGAGGAGGCCAGTGTCTGTCCCTCACCGCCCTGGGAAACGTTATCATGGCCCTGGCCAACGGAGCCAAGCATGTGCCCTACAGGTAGGTGGCATTATTCAGCATGTTTTTAATTATTTATAACCAGCTGTCTGATACAGAGAAGGCAGGGAGAGCTGGAGGCTTGTCAGAACTCGTCTATCCTGTGGAGTTCGACAGGTTTACTGACTGACTAGGATCAGATGCTGCATCTGGAGGTTGAAGGTTTTTACCGGGTGACTAGGAGGTTGACATGGTTACGGAGAGACGGGGACAGTTTGACAGGTTTAGTTGGTGTTTGGTGCCAGCAGCAGCGTTAGTTACAGCGTGACAGAGGTCCTCCCCCTCGCTGTCTCCATGGTAATAACCATGTGTGGCTCTGTGATTTAGGGACAGCAAACTGACGATGTTGCTGAGAGACTCGCTGGGGAACATCAACTGCAGGACGACCATGATCGCCCACATCTCTGACTCCCCCTCCTGCTACGCTGACTCACTGTCCACCATCCAGCTGGCTTCTCGGATCCACCGCATGAGGAAGAAGAAGTCCAAGGTAGGGTCCTTCGTCAGGGCGGGCTGGCCTTGGTGAACACACACAGGAGTGTGTGTGGTGTGGTGAACGTTCCTGGTGGGTCATCTTGATGAATGAAATGTGATTGGAAGGTGGTTTGACAGCTGACAATCGCAGGTTTTCTTTATGTCTTTAGTTTTATAGAAGAATTTCTAGTATTTATTCAAAACTTCACATAGGTCAAATAACTGAGGCGTATTAAAGCTCGTTTTTCACTATAATGTTGAGGTTGTGAAGTGAAATTAAGTCTATGTTGTTTTACAGTTGTTGGCAATAATTCAAAGCTAGTTTTCCCTCATCTGCTTAGTCACATAATCAATACTGCAGCCAAAAGATGTGTGTAATGAACGATCTCAAATTAGGGAAATATATGTTCTCCATAATTAGTTGAAATGACAGCCTAGTATTTATGAATCATTGGTCTCAGCCAGGCATCATTTTAATGCATTCCACTCAGCGATTCAGATTATTGATGTTTGTTTCGCAGTTCCTATTGACGTGCACTTTTAACCTTTAAATATATCGACAGGTGTTTTTGTTTTTTTTAAGGGAATTCATATTTCCCTCGCAATTGATCAGCTCCTGAGTTCATTAGGAATAAGATTGACTGTTATAATAAGCAAAGTGGTTGGGGAAATGATAATAAAACTCTCTAATTCACCCGGCAGTTATTGAATCATTACTTAAAATGGATGATATTAATGATAACCCAAAAAGACCCCTTTGAGACTGCCTGACTCTAACTGCCTGGATCCATCCTGCTATCTCTCTCTCTCTCTCTCTCTCTCTCTCTCTCTCTCTCTCCCCCTCTTTCTCTCCCCCTCTCTCTCTCCCTCTCTCTCTCTCTCTCTCTGTCTCACAGTACGCATCCAGTTCCTCCGGAGGCGACAGCTCCTGTGAGGAGGGGAGGATCCGCCGCCCCCCCCACCTCCGTCCCTTCCACCCCCGGACGGTGGCCCTGGACCCCGACCTCCCCTCCCTCCTCAGTGACCCTGACTACTCGTCCAGCAGCGAGCAGTCATGTGACACGGTCATCTACGTGGGCCCCGGGGGCTCGGCCGTCTCCGACCGCGAGCTGAGCGACAACGAGGGCCCGCCCGTCTTCGTTCCCATCATCCCCTCCCTGAACAGGAGGAGGGGCGGCAGGGACCCCCCTCTGGACTCTCGCCTGGACCGAGAACACTTCTTCAAGTGCAACACGTTCGCCGAGCTTCAGGAGCGTCTGGAGTGCATCGACGGCAGCGAGGAGCCCAAGGCGTTCGTGGGAGAGGGGCGGAACAACCAGGCCAGCCCCAAACAGGACGGAGGGAAGACCAAGGAAGGGCCCGGCTCTGGATCCCCGAAGACCGGACCCAAGGCTTCCTCTGGCTCGCAGGAGAGCCTCTCACCCAGACCTTCTCCCAAACACACAGCTGCTTCCCAGCCAATCAGCAGCCCCGCTCACAAACCCAAACTGGAACATTCCATGCGGCAGGGCGGCTCCTCGGAGAGAATGTCGTCGGAGAACACTTGCAGAACCAGCGCTGACGGAGAGAAGGTGCTGGTGCCAGACTGCAGGGCCGGTCCTGTTAAGCAGGCCACCCCCACCCCCACCCCAGAGCCAGTGGTGAGGGAGAAGGTGTACTTCAATAAGAAGCCCTTACCCAAGCCAGCTCCTCCCCCTCCCCAGCCCAGGGACACCCACTGGGGAAACGGAGAGGCGGAGGAGAGCTCCACCACCAGAATGGCCCCTGTGGGAATGAGCCACCAGGCTGCGAAGCAGCGGGGGGAATCTGGGAGCCCCCCTAGCCCGGGCATGGCCCCTCCCAGTGGCCCCGTGGAGGTCTGTCGGCTGCGGTCCACCATGAGAGACCGCTGCCTGAACAGGGACACCCTCCGAGCCACCGTCACCCTGCAGCAGCCTGTGGAGCTGAACGGGGAGGATGAGCTGGTGTTCACCGTGGTGGAGGAGCTCTCCATCGGAGGCCTGGTGGACGGAGGGCGTCCCACCAGCATCGTAAGCTTCAGCAGTGACTGCTCCCTCCAGGCTCTGGCTTCAGGCTCCAGACCCGTCAGCATCATCAGCAGCATCAACGACGAGTTCGATGCCTACACGTCCGCCTTCGCGGGGTCGGAGGTCGCCGCGGGGATTGTCCCGCCCCTGGAAGAGGACGTGTTTGTGTGCGTGGGCAGCAGGGGCTCGTCCGTCAGCTCGTGGCTCAGCGGGGTGAGCGTGAGCACGCAGGGCAGCGAGGGAGGCCACTCCTCCGACGTGTTCCTGCCGCACGCCGGCCTCGAGGGAACCTTCTACCTGGACTCCTTCGGTCTGTTCCAGTGCGAGTCGTCGCCGAGAGACGCCAAGAACTCCCTGAACGACAGCGGCTTCAGTTTCTCCGAGATGGACAGCGACAGCGTGGCCTCCAGCAAGCTGTCCCTGACCAAGTGCCCTCCTTCTCCAGAGTCAGCCAAAGGATCCCTCCGATTTCCGGCGACATCCGCCACGGTTAACCCCCTCAGCTCTGCCAACCCAGCCCAGGGCCCGCCCCCTACCGAAGTCCACTCCAGTTTTCCCAGGAAAATTAAGCCTACCTCATCCATCCCCCACAGCATCAGCAGGGACCCCCCCGCCCACCAGGCCAGGCAGGAGGACCCCTGGCAGCGTGTGAGCCTCTCTCCTGACCCCCAGCCCCTTGTGGACTCCACCCCCGCCGCCAGGTTACTCAAAACCCCCGCCAGCGGCATCCCCTCTCGGAGAGCTGTGGTCTGCAGCAACAGTGTACCTCGCCCCCCCAAGGCGCAGGCCTCTACCTCAGCCCAGAGGGTGGTGGACGGCTGCGAAAAGTCAGCCGTCAGGAAAGCCGAGCCCCCCAGTAGGGTTCCCCAGCTGAGGAGGGGGGCCACCACTCTGGGGACCGTGCCTGTGATCCACAACCCCCCTGAGTCCAGGGCCTCTCAGGACTTGGGCCCATCGTCCACCAACCGCTTCTCTTCTCTGGGGAAAACAAGCAAACCCACCGGGCAGAAAGTCAGCATGCTGCCTAAACCTGGAGGTACTTCTCCACCTCCTCCACCGGTGCGTAAGTCCAGTCTGGACCAGAAAAACCGCACCCTGCTGCCCCAAAGTGCCTTAAAGACGGCTTGTGGGGAGTCAGCGGAGGCAGGGAGGGCCTGGAGGGGCGTGATGTCAGAGAACGAGCTGGAGGGAGGCTTCAGAACGGAGTTGAACCACCTGAAGACCTCCAGCCTCAGGTGCGACCAGGCCAAGGCCAAGGCCACATCCAGCCTGAAGGCCAAGGGGGGCAGGGGCGACGCAGGGCAGCAGTACGGCAGCCAGGTGTCCCTGGAGAGGTGTGACAGCCTGTCTTGTTTAGGCTCCAAGCCTGTCCTCAGCAGGGAGAACAGCGGGGCCAGCCTAGGCAGCAGCAAGTCTGCCCGGGCCATCCCCAGATACGGCATCCCTACCTCCGCTGGGTCTCCCATCGCTACCTCCCCACCTTCCCCCTGCGGGAGCCCAGGTGCGATGACCAAACCCGGCCAGGCGAAAGCTGCCATTGGCCCCAGAGCAGCTGGAACGGTCAACGGAAGCAAAGCTCGCTCTCTGTCTGCCAATCACTCCAAGGGCCTCAGTTCCTCCACCAAGTCCCTGGCAGCGCCCGCCACCAGACATCCCAATGCCAACCTCCCTCCCTCGGGGAAAACCCCTGCTGCCCGCACCGCTGCCACCCCCGTCAGCGCCAGGCCCGGGCGAGGCACCGTCATGGGCACCAAGCAGGCCATGAGGGCCGCCAACAGCCGGGTGAGCGAGCTGGCTCTGGGCGGGGCCTCAGCCAAACACCTGAGAGGCTCCGGGGAGTCGGACGTTGGGGCGAACGGAGGGGAGGACAAACCCCCTGCGGCCATGCTCCCGTCCCCCTACAGCAAGATCACGGCGCCCAGACGGCCCCAGCGCTACAGCAGCGGCCACGGCAGCGACAACAGCAGCGTGCTGAGCGGAGAGCTGCCCCCGGCCATGGGCCGCACCGCCCTCTTCTACCACAGCGGCGGCAGCAGCGGGTACGAGAGCATGATCCGGGACAGCGAGGCCACAGGAAGCGCCTCGTCCGCCCACGACTCCATGAGCGAGAGCGGCGTTTCCTCCTCAGGGAGAACCAGGAACTCCAAGTCCCCCAAGAAGAGGTCGAACGGTGAGTGAGGAGCGAGTCTTGGTGTGTCCGCAGCTACTTTAAGATGACTGAGCAGGTGTAGACCAGGGGTGTCAAACTCCTGCCATCGAGGGCCAAGAGGGTGCAGGTTTTCATGTCAACCAAGCTGATTTCACTGCACACTCACCAGTTTGGCACCATTGGTGTGGTTCAGACCCTCATTCATCTAGTGTTCAATCTAGTGTTCCATTGTCAAAAAGGTTTTCTACAATAGTCTAACTGACAGTTTTTATTTGGGATTTTCGAGGTGTACATACCTGCAAGCCAAATACCTAGATTGTGTTTTCTTGCCTTCAATAGAGCACAAAATATGTATAGAAAACATTTTGAACAGTGAATTATTGTGAGCAAGTGGATAACCTGAGCTGAATACTAAATGTTAGATGACACATATTTATGTAAGGTAACCTTTGCAATTCATGTGTTGTTCAGGTATGTGAAGGCGTGTTGTGAAAGCCTTATACATATTCAATCAACCCAGGATGTCTGTGTAAAACCTGGTATCACTTTCCATCTCCAAGCCTCATACATATTAACCTGCACAGCTGTACTGTCCTGAACATGTCTCTGTTCGATGTGTATCCAGCTGTAATTGAGGTGGCTGTCTGTCTCTGGTCCTCCAGGCCTCCAGCGGCGTCGGCTCATCCCGGCCCCCCTGCCCGACACCTCGTCCCTGGGGAAGAAAGCCGGTGCTGCTGGCCAGTGGGTGGACCTCCCACCCACCTGCATGTCTGGCCCCTTAAAAGAACCGTTCGAGATCAAGGTGTACGAGATTGACGACGTGGAACGCCTTCAGAGGCGTCGGCAGGAAGAGCCGGCAGAGGTGAGTGATTGGCCGTTCCAACCCTCCTGTAAGATAAGCTCCGCCCCCTCCTTCCTATAAGACAAGCTCCACCCTCCCCCAGACTTCATTTAGATCTTCTCAGGCGTCTGGGGGATCCTGGTCAGACTGGATCCTACTTAGCAATGTCAAGCTCAGCATCAGAGCCAGCATGTGTGACATTGGTCATCACTATGTTGTGAATGTGGGCTGGGCTATGGGCTGGTCTTATCCCCTCCCCTCCTTCACACTTTCTTAGTATTAAAGTATGAGACGGAGATC
>CM059324.1:8982737-9122339 GCA_030340685.1 Protosalanx chinensis
TTTGTAGCGATGTGCCTTTGCCTGTCACTCACAGTGTGTTTGCTCGCTTATCTGTGCAAAAAGTGTCCAAAGTTACGAGTTAACCATGTAGGAGGATGTTGTTGACGGCCGTCTCTGTCCTGGCGCAGGATGGAGAGGAGAAGGTCTCTTCTTCGTGTTAGGAGTTCAGGCGTTCAGATCGTGAACCGTAGGCACAGAATACGACAAATAATGAGTCACTGACTACCAAGATGATTGTCGGCCATGAAAATGCACTGAGACGCTCATTCTAACATCTTCAAGTGATCTAGTTGTAGTCTTAACGCGTATATCCATGCATGTACTGTAGATTTTCACTTTCTCTTTCTTTTCCTCATGTGACCAGATACAGCCACTTCTTGTGTGGTCAAATCAAATCGAAAAACATAAATAAATCCATGAAAATGATCCACTCCCTCCGTCTCTCTCTGTCTGTGTCAGGAGGTCAAGGGCCAGAAGGTGCTTGCATGGAGCGGGGGGGACAGCCCCCCTGCGGGGCTGAAGACCCACTCCACACACACCGTAGACACGCACACACCACACACTCTCACCAAGGGCTCCCCTGCTGTGACTCCCACTGATTTAGCATGTACAGACAGTGGGGCCAGGTCACCTGAGTTAGCCCCAGTCCTGCCCTCTGAAGAGGAGACACCTGCCCAGTCCACGCCCAGAAAACAGGCCTCACAGCCTGGGCAGCTCGTGACGCACTCCCTGCCTCTGGAGATCACTTCCACCTCAGTCACTACACAGACACGCACCCCCTCTGATCCGACTGACAAGGCGCCCCTGCAGACCGCAGGAGCCCCCACCCCCCTAGCAGTCCCCCAGGAGCCCCCCACCCCCCGAAACACCCCTCCAGGCTCCCTCAGGGCCAGCCCGGAGGACCCAGAGGGTGTGCCCCCAGCAGCAGCCCTGGTAAGCACAGCCACTTGCGAGAGTCAGCACGACTACCCACAACCAGAACCCCAGCACTACACAGCCCTAACCCCCTCTAACCACACCAACAGGGTGGCTCAGAAGAGTGTGGTACACTTAATCACCCTTTTTTACGAATATGCATTAATTCAACGTAACTGATTGTGATTTGGAGTAAACTAAGGGTTTAACTAATGTGTTGTTTTAACAGCGTTTTCTCACCAGTGTGCAGGAGTAGTGTGTGATATCTTGAACTCTTTAATGGTACCTCTGTTCCAACACTTTGTTACTGTTACAATAATAATATGTACATTTACCTGTAGAGAAGGCAAATTCACTCAAAGCAGAACACAAACCAAGAAGTGTGAGAGAGGAAGTGTTGTGTTTACTGCCTTGTCAGCACATAGAGGCTGTAGCACCGCCCCCTGTGTCTCAGCCCCGCCTCTGTGGCCTGGCTGTGCATAATGAGTCACTGGAGCTGCCTGTCTCTGTCAGGCTACCCTCCAGCCATCGCTCCAGGAAGTGGTTTAGCCACAGGTGGGTGGGGCAACAAACAAAAAACTTGTGAATACTGTCAAAGTATAGTATGTGACAGGGAAAGAGAGAGAGAGAGAGAGAGAGAGAGGGAGAGAGAGGGAGGGAGAGAGAGAGAGGGAGAGTGAAAGTAAAAGACAGTGAGAGAGCGATGGGGGAAGGTGGTGTGTGTTAAGGAAGGTAGCTTTTCAGGTTGCATCATCCTCAGGTCGGTTCAGAGAAAGATACACCTGGTGTGTTTCCTGAGCTGTCAGCTGTCACACCCTCTCCTCTGCCTGCCTCTGTCTGTGCTGGGAGGAAGCGTTAAGCTCAGCAGGGTGTGTGTGTGTGTGTGTTTGTGTGTCTGTGCTCCAGGCCCTGGGGGTTCTCCAGTTCCCGGCAGGGCCCTCTCCCTCTCTCGGCCTGCTCCATGCTTGTCGTGAGCGGGCCGCACAGCTGGAGGACTGGCTGGAGAGAGCCCGGCATGACCTTGGACGGACACACGGCACCGGCAGCATGCAGGTCAGCATCCAGCAGCAGCTGCTCACATGCCAGGTAATTAAGCCTGTTCAAAGTTCAACTCGGGGTAGTGTCAACACTGTTTGTTTGTTTGAATGGGACTTTACCCTGTTATCACCAATAGTTAAGTGACGTGCGTGTGTGTGCTAGTATTATTACTATTATACTACACAAACACCTACAAAAGTAACATTATTATTCAGTATAATAATGACCTAATTAGTTATTATTTATCGCTCAGTGATCCAGAAGTGATGTACTCTGTCACAGCCTCAGGTATGACATGTCTCCACTGTGTAGCTGTTGGGTTAGTAACAGCTATTCTGCTGTCAACTCTCTGATCTGAGTTCACATGCAAACGGAATTAAACCAGAACCGCCGTTTGAGTTACGAGTTTGTGTTCCAATGATTCATGAGTCTGACATGAGCTTCGGCAAGAACGTCCTCCTTTTTCCAGTTGTTTGTTTTACTGCTCTTCATTGTCCGCAGTTCAAAGCATTCCTGCATTCGCTGCTCTGTGCCAGTTAGGTTCATCCAAGGTACGTCTGTGCAGGGGAGACGTACAGGAGGATTCAGCCCCAGTCAACAGGCAGCTGGGCTGAGAGGGAACAAGGCTGTCTCCCTGGCAGACAGACTTCACACAGACAAGGTTGAGCAAAACATTAAGGGGTGGCTCATGCGCTGTGCCGGTATTTGCCTTGAGGGAGAAGTTTACCGCTAAGCTGCTGGCTGAGTGCGGCACCGTCTCAGACGGACTCTAAAGGCCGTCATGCTGATAAGAGGAACATGATTATCTCTTCTGACAGGAGCGGATTTCCAGCTGTGTACATTCACCTCACTTCACCACCTCCTTTGACCATAGACCCCTGAGGATGGGCCTGTATAAACACTCAAATGAACACTCACTATGGAGAGATTAGCACTTGGAATTGTTGCTGTGTAGTTACTAGTTTCAGAACAGAAAGAGTCTGAGCGCTGGATCAGTGTCCGCAAAGAGACTTAACACTGTCATCGTTTCACCTATCCAGTCCTGCATTCCCTGTTGACCCTGGGCGTGTTCTGTAACCGGATCTCTCCATTAAACATTGAAAGGATATGCACAGCTCTATAGCCCAGGCACATTTGAATGAAGGCTTTGTGAGCCTAACAAAAACATGGCGATCGATTGGATCAGACCGGTTGAACTTCTGCATTTAGTCAACGCCTATAAGGTGACCCACATGTGAGCTGGTCCCTGATAGGTCTGGATCTACACCAGCCTCCGATCACTCTCCCTGCACGATGTCCTCTGCCATGTCACTTCACCTGCTCACAGGTTGCACAGTAAACACTGGCAAATTCATTTGGAAGTTCTTCTCCGAATCTCACTCTAGGTGGATTAGCGTGTGTGAATGGGATTCTGCACTCTGCTCTCACACAGTACTGGATGTTCTGAATTGCATTATCTCTGCCTCAGATACGAGGGGCGCTTATCTCAAAGCCGACCTCATTTTGAGTTTCATCAATCAGTCAATCAGTGCTATTTTCTGTGGCTGTGTTTGTCTTGTTGTGTGTGTGTCTGTAGGAGATGTTTCTGGAGATTGAGCAGAAGGTTGCCCTCCTGTCAGCCCTAGGCCATGGGCCACAGGGGCCGCAGGGGCCACAGGGGGAAGGAGAGGTGGAGGGGGAGTCAGAGGAAACTAGACAGCAGGAAGCAGAGCTGCTCTCCTCCCAACTGGAGGTGCTGAAGACCAGCCTGGCGACCTTCCAGCTCCTGCTGCAGGAGAGGCATAATGAGGAGCGCTCTCTCACACACACAAGGGAACAGGTACACACACACACACACACACACAGCTTGATGGGTACATCGTTTTTTCTCGAAAAGGTTGAACGAATATTTTCAACAACAACAATTTGAGAATAAAGGTTGAAAAGGTTTAACAACTATTTTAAATATATTCTTTTACAGTCCTTTGGCCAGCTATTATCTTATATGAAATGCTGTCAAAACTCTTCTCTCTGCAGGCCTCAGCACCTAGAGAGCGCCCCCTGAAGGCCAAGCTGAGGCGCAGCGCTAGCATGCAGGAGATGCTCTCCTCGTCCAAGAGCAAACTGATCCGCCAGAGCAGCCTGCAGCAGCAGAAGGTAACACAGCTCTACTGCAGCACGTCACCAAACACACAGCGAACATCCCACTTCCTCTCCACTGAGCCCATCCAGATAAGCTGGGCTTTAACTGAGTCTGGTCCTGCTGTCTGTGATCCGTATGTTAGGAGTTAGAGCAGGAGCTGAGTGAACAGAGAGGCCTGACCAAAGCCCTCGCACAGCAGGGGAGCCGCTCACGTCTCCTCAGCCAGGACCAGGACCGAGCCCCAGAAGACCAAGCCCAGACATCCCCACGGTAACAGACACACACAGCAGGCCTCTCCACGGTAACAGACAGGTCAAGGGGATACATGTTCTGATCGTTCCTCACGCCGTCTGCAGGGGTGTGCCGGATGGGGAGGGCGGGGCTGCGGTCCGCAGGAAGTGGTTACATCTTCAGTCCCAGCTGCTGGAGCTGGAGACCATGCTGCTAGGCTCTGCTCAGGTGAGACACAACCTTTACACCTGATTTGTTAAGAGTCAAATGCTTACTCGATAGGTAAACTGTCGATTTTTGCCATTTAGTTCAAGTGTAGAATTTCGTTCTTTTTTTACCCCATAGGTACAATCAAGTGATTTTTACATCCTTTGTTAAGTATATATTTCCACCCTATAAAGTGTGATGTAGGTTCGTGTGGCTGGTTGTGGTTTCTGTTGTGGTGTCGGCAGGGGCCAGAGGCAGCTGTGGGCTGGGGGGAGGCAGCTCCAGGCTGGCGGGAGGCACCTGCAGTGGGGGAGGTGGACACCCACACCCTGGAGGACCTGCACACACACATCCACCGCCTGAGAGAGCTGGGAAGCACGGCCAGGGAAGCCCAAACACAGGAGGCCCCCCTGGAGGATCTCCAGCAGAGCCTGGAAGAGGGTCTGTTCGATGCGCTGCATGGGGTCTCCCTGACCCTCTCCTCTCTCAACACCCTGCTGCAGTCCCCTCCTGGACCGGCCTGTGACAATGCGCAACTCCAGCAGCTCACGGTACAACCCTGTCTGCACAGCCAACACAGGAGACGATGTCACAGACAGATTTAGTATGTGACGTACATTCAGGCCGGCTTGTCTACAACTGTCTGGGGGGGGTTGCTGTTTGTCGTTGAACAGAGTCTGGCTGCAGAGTTGGACACGCTGGCCAGTGAGCTGGGATCTCAGGGTTCAGAGGTCGCTGGCCTGGGCTCGGGGCAGCCGTGTGTGGGTCAGCTCAGCAAACTGCTGCCTGTGGTCCAAACCGGCCTGGCCAGCAGACAGAAACAGCTGCAGGCTCAACTGGACCAGAGTCAACAGCACCAGGTCGGGTCCAATACCTCTTTTATAAAGGAGATTTACAGCAAGTTATGTACAGTATGTGCCTCTCAGTCAATTCAGTTTTGTATGTCAAATTTGTGCCTATCAATGAGTCAGGTTCAGATATTGACACATGTACATTTGGTACATATGTAAATAGATTAACAGTTTAATATATAGATTTACAGTTTCTTTGTTATTAAATAACAACCAGCCCTTTGTGTTACTGACCTTTCTTTGCATACGCAATAATGGCGTGAATTCTGTGTTTGTCTACTCTAACTCAACAGAGAGAGTTGAAAGGCTTGCATGCAGCCCTCTTTTCTAACAAGGTAGCCATTGACCTCATGACTAATGAAGGTTCCACTCAAGATGCTAGCCTGCAGTTCCAGGTATTACTACAGCAGCCACTTCATCTTAGATGGATGATGTAGTGGATGAGTACTGAATACATTTTCGATTACCTGCTAACTGAAAAATAACTTCTTCTGACCGGATAATTAATCTGAACAAACTGTAGCCTTAAAGGGGAAGGAAATTAGATTGATGTGTAGAACCGTTTTCCTAGAACTCGTATATGAGATTCAATATTTAAGGTGAGTTAACCAGTCAGACTGATCTGCTTGACCAGGACATGTCATTACTCATCCAGAGGTTTGTGTGGAAGTGTGTGTGTGTTCATCCAAGTGTGTGTGGAAGTGTGTGTGTTTAACCAGGTTTGTGTGCTCATCCAAGTGTGTGTGGAAGTGTGTGTGTTAAACCAGGTTTGTGTGTTCATCCAGGTGTGTGTGTAGAAGTGTGTGTGTTTATCCAGGTGTGTGTGGAAGTGTGTGTGTGTTCATCCAAAAATAATTTTTTTGTGTGCGTGACTCTGGCCCGGGACTCTCCCCCATACATCACTGACACTGTTGAGTAATTTTCAATTATATGACTTCTACCATTGCTTAGGTATGTGACAGATCAAGCTTTCAAAAGGTGTTCATATGCTGATGCACTAGTAGTAGCGTAAACACTAATTTCAGCAGGATTAAAGACAGCTCCACTTGAGCACACTGCCACAGTTTAAGTTTAAGTAGTAAGCAAGCAGTAAACAATTGGTCACTCTGTGTTAGGTAGCACTTTACATTACAGTTCAGTAGCATATTAATAGTTTGGTTATAATTTTATAATAGTGATAAATGCTTTCAAAAACTTAGAGCGTAAAATGACCCAAATACATCCAATGCCAGAATTAGGCCATCAATGGCTATGACTTTGGTATTAGAAATACACCTTTTATCAAAATGATACCGCATTATAAATATCAGATAACATTATAAAGTTATACAGCTGTTTCAGTGTTAAATGTCAAATCAATCCACATGCAATCAAACATGTAACAAATCAGGATTCAGCAATAAGCTAGCATCAAAATTCACAAAAAGCCCTAGGTCACACAGTTCTGATATCACACTAACAAAAACAATGCTTTTTATCCAACATTAATTGAGAAAAACACATGCACATACACATACACATACACATACACATACACACACACACACACACATACACACATATATATATCTATAGATAGATACATATATGTGCATACACACAGGCAGTCTGTACATTAATGACTTAATGATGAACTGTCAATCAAACCATTCAGTGCAATGAAACACTTAGTAGCAGACACACAGGTTTAATCATCTATAAACTACAGGACTACAGGACTCCCCATACAACACTAGCCAATAGTTTGCAAGGTCAACCAGTATCCAGACGATTATGAATGTTTTACAGCAAGCCCCCCCAACAATTTAAATAGCAATTCCTAAAAGACCTGTATTTAATCCCCACTGTTTCTCTAAGGAACTGCCGATCCCGACCACCCACACACCTCCCCAATACCTGCTTCGATTCGTCTGGACCCCACCACATTAACTCTGGCCTCAAACTCCTCCGAAATCGCCCCCCCGAGCCCCCCGCAACGTCACAATCTCCGCTTCAAAGTGCAAGTAATCAATCGCGATTCTCAAACCTCTCCCCCAAATAGGCTCATAGCTCATCAACCCGACCTCCCACACACCTCCCCAATATATTGTTAGATTCCTATGGACCCCACCACATGAACCCTGCCCTCAAACGACCCCGCATGAGCCCCCCCGCCCCCCGCGAACACCGATCCCCCCCCCCCCTCCGAAAACGACCCTAAACGGTCAAAATGCACACAAATAACCCCCCCCACAACCCTCCACCACCGTCCTGACTGATAAGCACATGAATACATATAAGCCCAAATGTTAAAGAAGTCAAAAACCCACATATTAGATAGCATGCTAGCGAAACATATGCTGATGCACTAGCAATTAGCTTAAGCGTTAATTTCAGCATTGGTCGCTAATGTTAGCAAACAGCATATCTTTACAGCTAGTTGGAATGTCAGTTGTAAATCCTGACTGATAAGCACATGAATACCTATGAGCCCAAATGTTAAAGAAGTCAAAAACCTACATTTTAGATAGCATGCTAGCAAAAGAGTTGAAAAAGATGTTCGCTTACCTTAGAGACTTAGAGCCAGAGAGGAAGAGTTGAGTTGGAGTACAGTTTATAAATACACCCGAAACAAAAAGAGCCAATTTGATTCCTCCAGTAAATATCCTCCAATTAAAGTTATTAAATGTGAAATGAATTACTGTTCATAAAATAGCCACCGTCATTTGTGGCCACCATCTCTCCTCTTTCAAGCATGTTGCTAAGTACATTTACATTTACATTTATTCATTTAGCAGACGCTTTTATCCAAAGCGACTTACAAGAGAGAGCTTTTACAAAGAGCATCAGTCATTGAGCAAAGCAACGTGATAGACCCCGAACACAGTCGGATTTTTAGATCGTGAATCATACATCATGAGAACCAATAAGTGCCAAAGGAAGAACTATAAATGCATAACACAGCGATTATGAATATAGAGCAAGAGATACAACACATAATACATTAGATCAGGTGAAATGACATGCTATTGTTAAGTGCCATTAAATTCTCTAAATAGGTGAGTTTTAAGCCTTCTTTTGAAGGTTGGAAGGCAGTCCGTGCTTCTGATGGAGGTCGGGAGTTGATTCCACCATTGGGGAGCCAGGCAGTGGAAGAGTTTGTGTTGCGCTCTGGCGCTCTTGAGGGGGGGTACCACTAGACGGTTGTCAGCAGATGACCGTAGGTGGCGGGTGGGGGTATAGGGCTGGAGGAGAGAGTTGATATAGGTCGGGGCAGTCCCGTTTACCGCCCGGAAGGTCAGTACCAGGGTTTTGAATCTGATGCGGGCCATGTCGGGAAGCCAGTGGAGGGCGATGAGGAGCGGGGTGACGTGACAAAGTAACAAACTAATGAGTTGCAACTGACAGTTGAACAGATAGAAAAGGCTTACAGCACCCCTCGAACAGGAAGGATTTCTGGCCAAACCGTGTTTCCAATCATAAAATCAGGATAACGTGAAGCAGGCTGAGCCCTTCTTGAACGTCTACATGGGCATTTTGTGTTGACAAGTGAAGAAATGTGCTCTTGGGAGCAATTCTAAAAAGTGTTAGTTTAGTTTTCCTCCTGAAATTTTCCTGCCACTTTTAACATGGGAGTCTATGAGGCTGTTCATTGGTGCTGCGGCCGAATCTTCGCATGTCAAGCTAAAACAATAAATCTGACAGATAAAGTAAAGCAAGTGTGAGCTAGAGGACAATATTTCCTACGTTTCTACGTATAAATTGTGTCTGTAGGGGTGCATTTGAGGCCATGGTAGTTGAATATGTTTTATTTTTTCACGGATTTTTCTGTCTCCTCTCCACTCTAGCGATGACATCATCCACTGTAGTTCTCAAACATTCTCGCCATTGACACCCATTCATTTTTTTGTGTGGTTTTTGGCAATTTTGGGGCAAAATTGTTCGCCAAAAGTCTTAGAAAAATAATAGCACACATGTCGGGGCCGAGCCGCACGTTTTGATATAACTTTTGTGTATATGCGTCAAAAACTCTGGTAGGTGTTTTGAGCCAAAAAAACGGCGTAAGAATAAGTATAATAAACGCTAGTAATAACATATTGTGCGCCTTGCAGCACGCACACAATAATAATAACATAGTGTGCGCCTTGCAGCACGCACACAATAATAATAACATAGTGTGCGCCTTGCAGCACGCACACAATAAACGCTAGTAATAACATAGTGTGCGCCTTGCAGCACGCACACAATAATAAACGCTAGTAATAACATAGTGTGCGCCTTGCAGCACGCACACAATAATAAACGCTAGTAATAACATAGTGTGCGCCTTGCAGCACGCACACAATAATAAACGCTAGTAATAACATAGTGTGCGCCTTGCAGCACGCACACAATAAACGCTAGTAATAACATAGTGTGCGCCTTGCAGCACGCACACAATAAACGCTAGTAATAACATAGTGTGCGCCTTGCAGCACGCACACAATAATAAACGCTAGTAATAACATAGTGTGCGCCTTGCAGCACGCACACAATAATAAACGCTAGTAATAACATAGTGTGCGCCTTGCAGCACGCACACAATAAACGCTAGTAATAACATAGTGTGCGCCTTGCAGCACGCACACAATAATAATAAACGCTAGTAATAACATAGTGTGCGCCTTGCAGCACTCACACAATAATAATAAACGCTAGTAATAACATAGTGTGCGCCTTGCAGCACGCACACAATAAACGCTAGTAATAACATAGTGTGCGCCTTGCAGCACGCACACAATAAACGCTAGTAATAACATAGTGTGCGCCTTGCAGCACGCACACAATAATAAACGCTAGTAATAACATAGTGTGCGCCTTGCAGCACGCACACAATAATAATAAACGCTAGTAATAACATAGTGTGCGCCTTGCAGCACTCACACAATAATAATAAACGCTAGTAATAACATAGTGTGCGCCTTGCAGCACGCACACAATAAACGCTAGTAATAACATAGTGTGCGCCTTGCAGCACGCACACAATAAACGCTAGTAATAACATAGTGTGCGCCTTGCAGCACGCACACAATAATAAACGCTAGTAATAACATAGTGTGCGCCTTGCAGCACGCACACAATAATAAACGCTAGTAATAACATAGTGTGCGCCTTGCAGCACGCACACAATAAACGCTAGTAATAACATAGTGTGCGCCTTGCAGCACGCACACAATAATAATAAACGCTAGTAATAACATAGTGTGCGCCTTGCAGCACGCACACAATAATATTATTTTAGACGAATCATCATCACTGCACTCTGAACAGGGTTTTCTGTGTCTTTTTTTGCATTCCTGACATCTGTCTGTGGTTAGCAGAAGTTTTTCCTACTCGATAGGTAAACTGTCGATTTTTGCCATTTAGTTCAAGTGTAGAATTTCGTTCTTTTTTTACCCCATAGGTACAATCAAGTGATTTTTACATCCTTTGTTAAGTATATATTTCCACCCTATAAAGTGTGATGTAGGTTCGTGTGGCTGGTTGTGGTTTCTGTTGTGGTGTCGGCAGGGGCCAGAGGCAGCTGTGGGCTGGGGGGAGGCAGCTCCAGGCTGGCGGGAGGCACCTGCAGTGGGGGAGGTGGACACCCACACCCTGGAGGACCTGCACACACACATCCACCGCCTGAGAGAGCTGGGAAGCACGGCCAGGGAAGCCCAAACACAGGAGGCCCCCCTGGAGGATCTCCAGCAGAGCCTGGAAGAGGGTCTGTTCGATGCGCTGCATGGGGTCTCCCTGACCCTCTCCTCTCTCAACACCCTGCTGCAGTCCCCTCCTGGACCGGCCTGTGACAATGCGCAACTCCAGCAGCTCACGGTACAACCCTGTCTGCACAGCCAACACAGGAGACGATGTCACAGACAGATTTAGTATGTGACGTACATTCAGGCCGGCTTGTCTACAACTGTCTGGGGGGGGTTGCTGTTTGTCGTTGAACAGAGTCTGGCTGCAGAGTTGGACACGCTGGCCAGTGAGCTGGGATCTCAGGGTTCAGAGGTCGCTGGCCTGGGCTCGGGGCAGCCGTGTGTGGGTCAGCTCAGCAAACTGCTGCCTGTGGTCCAAACCGGCCTGGCCAGCAGACAGAAACAGCTGCAGGCTCAACTGGACCAGAGTCAACAGCACCAGGTCGGGTCCAATACCTCTTTTATAAAGGAGATTTACAGCAAGTTATGTACAGTATGTGCCTCTCAGTCAATTCAGTTTTGTATGTCAAATTTGTGCCTATCAATGAGTCAGGTTCAGATATTGACACATGTACATTTGGTACATATGTAAATAGATTAACAGTTTAATATATAGATTTACAGTTTCTTTGTTATTAAATAACAACCAGCCCTTTGTGTTACTGACCTTTCTTTGCATACGCAATAATGGCGTGAATTCTGTGTTTGTCTACTCTAACTCAACAGAGAGAGTTGAAAGGCTTGCATGCAGCCCTCTTTTCTAACAAGGTAGCCATTGACCTCATGACTAATGAAGGTTCCACTCAAGATGCTAGCCTGCAGTTCCAGGTATTACTACAGCAGCCACTTCATCTTAGATGGATGATGTAGTGGATGAGTACTGAATACATTTTCGATTACCTGCTAACTGAAAAATAACTTCTTCTGACCGGATAATTAATCTGAACAAACTGTAGCCTTAAAGGGGAAGGAAATTAGATTGATGTGTAGAACCGTTTTCCTAGAACTCGTATATGAGATTCAATATTTAAGGTGAGTTAACCAGTCAGACTGATCTGCTTGACCAGGACATGTCATTACTCATCCAGAGGTTTGTGTGGAAGTGTGTGTGTGTTCATCCAAGTGTGTGTGGAAGTGTGTGTGTTTAACCAGGTTTGTGTGCTCATCCAAGTGTGTGTGGAAGTGTGTGTGTTAAACCAGGTTTGTGTGTTCATCCAGGTGTGTGTGTAGAAGTGTGTGTGTTTATCCAGGTGTGTGTGGAAGTGTGTGTGTGTTCATCCAAGTGTGTGTGGAAGTGTGTGTGTTTAACCAGGTTTGTGTGTTTATCCAAGTGTGTGTGGAAGTGTGTGTGTTAAACCAGGTGTGTGTTTAGAAGTGTGTGTGTTCATCCAGGTGTGTGTGTAGAAGTGTGTGTGTTCATCCAGGTGTGTGTGTGTGTCTCCCTGACCCCAGGCGTTGCTGCAGGTGCAGCAGGATCTGCAGCAGCAGGCTCTCCAGGTGTCCTCCCTGAGCGCTCACAGCCAGGACCTGCCCAGCTCGCTCCTCCAGGAGGCCACCAAGCTGGAGGTACCTCCAGCCTCCTCCTCTGCTCTCAATGTGGCTTCACAGTGCCACCATGAAGCTCTCAACACCCCACATGTCATCTATAGAGCTGCAGATGTCTGACGCTGAAGCCTTGTTCTTCAGGGTGTGCTGGAGAGCATGGTGGGCCATGTGGGGAGCAGATGTGAGGAGCTGAGGACCAGAGCGGAGCTCCAGAGGCAGGGACAGAGGCTGCTCCTCAGCCTGAGAGAACTGCTCTCGCTGGGCACAGAGCGGCTCGCACGGCAGCCTGTTCTGGAGCTACGGTCCACAGAGGAGCTACAGAGCTCTCTCCACACCCACACGGTCAGAACTTAAAATCATAATAATAACTAGAAAAAAATTCAAAAATAATTTTTTTGTGTGCGTGACTCTGGCCCGGGACTCTCCCCCATACATCACTGACACTGTTGAGTAATTTTCAATTATATGACTTCTACCATTGCTTAGGTATGTGACAGATCAAGCTTTCAAAAGGTGTTCATATGCTGATGCACTAGTAGTAGCGTAAACACTAATTTCAGCAGGATTAAAGACAGCTCCACTTGAGCACACTGCCACAGTTTAAGTTTAAGTAGTAAGCAAGCAGTAAACAATTGGTCACTCTGTGTTAGGTAGCACTTTACATTACAGTTCAGTAGCATATTAATAGTTTGGTTATAATTTTATAATAGTGATAAATGCTTTCAAAAACTTAGAGCGTAAAATGACCCAAATACATCCAATGCCAGAATTAGGCCATCAATGGCTATGACTTTGGTATTAGAAATACACCTTTTATCAAAATGATACCGCATTATAAATATCAGATAACATTATAAAGTTATACAGCTGTTTCAGTGTTAAATGTCAAATCAATCCACATGCAATCAAACATGTAACAAATCAGGATTCAGCAATAAGCTAGCATCAAAATTCACAAAAAGCCCTAGGTCACACAGTTCTGATATCACACTAACAAAAACAATGCTTTTTATCCAACATTAATTGAGAAAAACACATGCACATACACATACACATACACATACACATACACATACACACACACACACACACATACACACATATATATATCTATAGATAGATACATATATGTGCATACACACAGGCAGTCTGTACATTAATGACTTAATGATGAACTGTCAATCAAACCATTCAGTGCAATGAAACACTTAGTAGCAGACACACAGGTTTAATCATCTATAAACTACAGGACTACAGGACTCCCCATACAACACTAGCCAATAGTTTGCAAGGTCAACCAGTATCCAGACGATTATGAATGTTTTACAGCAAGCCCCCCCAACAATTTAAATAGCAATTCCTAAAAGACCTGTATTTAATCCCCACTGTTTCTCTAAGGAACTGCCGATCCCGACCACCCACACACCTCCCCAATACCTGCTTCGATTCGTCTGGACCCCACCACATTAACTCTGGCCTCAAACTCCTCCGAAATCGCCCCCCCGAGCCCCCCGCAACGTCACAATCTCCGCTTCAAAGTGCAAGTAATCAATCGCGATTCTCAAACCTCTCCCCCAAATAGGCTCATAGCTCATCAACCCGACCTCCCACACACCTCCCCAATATATTGTTAGATTCCTATGGACCCCACCACATGAACCCTGCCCTCAAACGACCCCGCATGAGCCCCCCCGCCCCCCGCGAACACCGATCCCCCCCCCCCCTCCGAAAACGACCCTAAACGGTCAAAATGCACACAAATAACCCCCCCCACAACCCTCCACCACCGTCCTGACTGATAAGCACATGAATACATATAAGCCCAAATGTTAAAGAAGTCAAAAACCCACATATTAGATAGCATGCTAGCGAAACATATGCTGATGCACTAGCAATTAGCTTAAGCGTTAATTTCAGCATTGGTCGCTAATGTTAGCAAACAGCATATCTTTACAGCTAGTTGGAATGTCAGTTGTAAATCCTGACTGATAAGCACATGAATACCTATGAGCCCAAATGTTAAAGAAGTCAAAAACCTACATTTTAGATAGCATGCTAGCAAAAGAGTTGAAAAAGATGTTCGCTTACCTTAGAGACTTAGAGCCAGAGAGGAAGAGTTGAGTTGGAGTACAGTTTATAAATACACCCGAAACAAAAAGAGCCAATTTGATTCCTCCAGTAAATATCCTCCAATTAAAGTTATTAAATGTGAAATGAATTACTGTTCATAAAATAGCCACCGTCATTTGTGGCCACCGTCTCTCCTCTTTCAAGCATGTTGCTAAGTACATTTACATTTACATTTATTCATTTAGCAGACGCTTTTATCCAAAGCGACTTACAAGAGAGAGCTTTTACAAAGAGCATCAGTCATTGAGCAAAGCAACGTGATAGACCCCGAACACAGTCGGATTTTTAGATCGTGAATCATACATCATGAGAACCAATAAGTGCCAAAGGAAGAACTATAAATGCATAACACAGCGATTATGAATATAGAGCAAGAGATACAACACATAATACATTAGATCAGGTGAAATGACATGCTATTGTTATGTGCCATTAAATTCTCTAAATAGGTGAGTTTTAAGCCTTCTTTTGAAGGTTGGAAGGCAGTCCGTGCTTCTGATGGAGGTCGGGAGTTGATTCCACCATTGGGGAGCCAGGCAGTGGAAGAGTTTGTGTTGCGCTCTGGCGCTCTTGAGGGGGGGTACCACTAGACGGTTGTCAGCAGATGACCGTAGGTGGCGGGTGGGGGTATAGGGCTGGAGGAGAGAGTTGATATAGGTCGGGGCAGTCCCGTTTACCGCCCGGAAGGTCAGTACCAGGGTTTTGAATCTGATGCGGGCCATGTCGGGAAGCCAGTGGAGGGCGATGAGGAGCGGGGTGACGTGACAAAGTAACAAACTAATGAGTTGCAACTGACAGTTGAACAGATAGAAAAGGCTTACAGCACCCCTCGAACAGGAAGGATTTCTGGCCAAACCGTGTTTCCAATCATAAAATCAGGATAACGTGAAGCAGGCTGAGCCCTTCTTGAACGTCTACATGGGCATTTTGTGTTGACAAGTGAAGAAATGTGCTCTTGGGAGCAATTCTAAAAAGTGTTAGTTTAGTTTTCCTCCTGAAATTTTCCTGCCACTTTTAACATGGGAGTCTATGAGGCTGTTCATTGGTGCTGCGGCCGAATCTTCGCATGTCAAGCTAAAACAATAAATCTGACAGATAAAGTAAAGCAAGTGTGAGCTAGAGGACAATATTTCCTACGTTTCTACGTATAAATTGTGTCTGTAGGGGTGCATTTGAGGCCATGGTAGTTGAATATGTTTTATTTTTTCACGGATTTTTCTGTCTCCTCTCCACTCTAGCGATGACATCATCCACTGTAGTTCTCAAACATTCTCGCCATTGACACCCATTCATTTTTTTGTGTGGTTTTTGGCAATTTTGGGGCAAAATTGTTCGCCAAAAGTCTTAGAAAAATAATAGCACACATGTCGGGGCCGAGCCGCACGTTTTGATATAACTTTTGTGTATATGCGTCAAAAACTCTGGTAGGTGTTTTGAGCCAAAAAAACGGCGTAAGAATAAGTATAATAAACGCTAGTAATAACATATTGTGCGCCTTGCAGCACGCACACAATAATAATAACATAGTGTGCGCCTTGCAGCACGCACACAATAATAATAACATAGTGTGCGCCTTGCAGCACGCACACAATAAACGCTAGTAATAACATAGTGTGCGCCTTGCAGCACGCACACAATAATAAACGCTAGTAATAACATAGTGTGCGCCTTGCAGCACGCACACAATAATAAACGCTAGTAATAACATAGTGTGCGCCTTGCAGCACGCACACAATAATAAACGCTAGTAATAACATAGTGTGCGCCTTGCAGCACGCACACAATAAACGCTAGTAATAACATAGTGTGCGCCTTGCAGCACGCACACAATAAACGCTAGTAATAACATAGTGTGCGCCTTGCAGCACGCACACAATAATAAACGCTAGTAATAACATAGTGTGCGCCTTGCAGCACGCACACAATAATAAACGCTAGTAATAACATAGTGTGCGCCTTGCAGCACGCACACAATAAACGCTAGTAATAACATAGTGTGCGCCTTGCAGCACGCACACAATAATAAACGCTAGTAATAACATAGTGTGCGCCTTGCAGCACTCACACAATAATAATAAACGCTAGTAATAACATAGTGTGCGCCTTGCAGCACGCACACAATAAACGCTAGTAATAACATAGTGTGCGCCTTGCAGCACGCACACAATAAACGCTAGTAATAACATAGTGTGCGCCTTGCAGCACGCACACAATAATAAACGCTAGTAATAACATAGTGTGCGCCTTGCAGCACGCACACAATAATAAACGCTAGTAATAACATAGTGTGCGCCTTGCAGCACGCACACAATAAACGCTAGTAATAACATAGTGTGCGCCTTGCAGCACGCACACAATAATAATAAACGCTAGTAATAACATAGTGTGCGCCTTGCAGCACGCACACAATAATATTATTTTAGACGAATCATCATCACTGCACTCTGAACAGGGTTTTCTGTGTCTTTTTTTGCATTCCTGACATCTGTCTGTGGTTAGCAGAAGTTTTTCCAGTTCCTGGGGACCCGCCTCAGCACCCTGCAGTACCTCTCCCAGAGGCTCCCTGACAGCGCCCCCCAGGGGTGGGAGGCCGAGCTGGCAGGCCTTCAAGAGGAGGTGGCCACTGTGCTGCAGCAGGCCCTGGAGAGAGGCGTTCAGCTGCAGACAACCCTCCAGGTAACTCCTGCCCTCGCTAGGCTACAGCTCGGAATAGCCCACATTGTGGACCTGCAAGCCTGCTGACTGTATTTACAGCAGGTGCTGTGATATCCGATACAGCTCGGCATTCTGGGATGCTGATGGTGTTTTGTGTTTGGTCCTAGATGTGGATGCAGTGGGAGGAAGACAGAACCTGGCTGGACAACTCATTTAAACATATGGAAACTATGTTTCCCAGAATGCAACTGGAGGAGGACAGGGAGCATCATGTCTACCCGGTATTTGTCCTCGACGTTTTCTAGCGAACAGAATTAAAATGATCAAAGACCCCAGTCCAACCCCTTGTTCACTGAACACATCCTGTGCCCGACTGTTTGTATCACTTATTTTTACAAATAATTATTTCTGAGTGCTGTGGATATGTTTTTGTTAATGTGAGTTCATAGAGAGAGCGAAAGAGTATAGTTTGTCCTCCATCTGCTCCCACTTCATACTATCTTGGTTTCTCTCTCTCTCTGGGAGACACACATACTCTCTCTCTCACACACGTACATACTTACTATCTCCCTCGCTCGCTCTCTCTCGCTTCCTCTCTCTTGCTTTCTCCCCCTCTCTCTCTCTCTAGTGCTTTCTTCATTCACAGCTGTGCCCAGAGAGGCTGACAGAAGAGGAACATGGGAGACATGGGTTTCTTCTTCTATGGTTCTGTCCTCCCATGTGGCAGAAGGCTGATAATGACCCCTCCATGTTTCACGCAGGAAATGAAAGGAGTTCTGGAGGGGACCAGGTGTCGCCTGGGGCGTCTGGAGGAGCTGGCAGGCCGTCTGCAGGAGGCCGGCTGCAGAGGCGTGGGGGCGTCCTCGCTCCAGCAGGGGTCCCGCTGGGCGGCGTTGGAGAGGAGACTGGAGCGGAGCCTTTACAGCACAGATAAGCACAGGAAGCTGTGGAGCAGGTACTGCATCTGGTCTGAAACTGTGACAGTTCATCACCACAGCCTGTCACAGTAGTTAGTAGAATGTTATTTATGTTATTATAAGGTTTTCACGTGACGCTGATGCCTTGACCGGTTGGATGGACGAGGCGAGGGAGGCGTTGAGAGGGTGGAGCCAGTTCCCTTTCACAGCCAATCAGGAGCCAGATCTAACTGAGGAGCGCTTTCACTACCAGCAGTTCTTGGTATCTGACCAGTCGCTAGTGATGGTTGTATAAAATGTTACTGTTAAATTCAACATCAGTTCCTCAGGAACTGAAATCCCCCCCGTTTGTCATCATGTTGCAGGACTTCAGGAGAGAGCTGGAGGCCAGGTCCGACCTGAAGGCCTCTATGATCACCGCTGGGGCCCAGCTGGAGCAGCTGATGGAGGCAGAGAGAGAGGCAGAGAGCCAGGCAGAGAGCCAGGCAGAGAGCCAGACAGAGAGAGAGGCAGAGAGCCAGCCTCCGACTCCAGAGCCCAGCCCTGTGCACGCCCGGCTCAGACAGATAGAGCAGGACTGGGCTATCATCACCTCTGACCTGCCCGTGGTCCAACACACACTGCACCAGGTATGGTGTTTCATGTTCCGCCAAATTAGAACTAGAACATAGAACCCAGAACGTATCCGGTGTGGAGGGTGCTTGCTTTCTACCTGCTAAAATAGGATTCAGTGAAAAGAATAACATGTACACATTCAGTTCTGTCAGTTGCACACACACACAAGGACTGTGAGATGTAGTCGGACACACAAACACACACACCCAAACACACACGCCCTTCACTTTCTAATTGGTGTGAACACCTTTCAGTTTCACACCCCCTCTCTCCTCTCTCCCTCTCTCCCTCTCCCCCTCGTGTCTGTAGAGGATGATGAGGGTGCTCCCTCCCCAGGGGGCTGTGGCAGAGCTGCTGGCCTGGGTAGGAGAGGCTGAAGTTAGGCTTGAGGAGCAGCAGGACAGCCTTCAGACCTCCAACCCTGATCTGACCAGGGTGCTGAAGAGCTGCAAGGTACTGGAGCTCAGCTGGAGCCACCAGACACGACATGCACCTTGGTTGTGTTGTTTCTGAAAAGTCTCTCTCCCTCTCACCTTCTCCCTCTCCTTCTCCCCTCCCTTACCCTCCTCCTCCCTGTCACTTTCCCCTCCTCCCCCTCCTTCTCTCTCTCGACTTCCCTGTCTCCTCTCCCTCAGGAGTGTCAGGCAGACATGACTGGCCGTCAGCTCACGGTGGACTTTGTCAACCAATCAGGGTTGCTGATGGCCAGTGCGGAGGGCCGGAGAGGTCGATGTGAAGAGACGGAGTTTGCGGAGGAGATGGGACAACTGAACCATCGCTGGCTGTCTCTACAAGGAGCTCTGAACTTACAGGTTCATAAATAATATCCCGTCCTCTGAGTTAAAGAAAGGCTCTGAGTTAGGCTCAGTGAATGTAAAACTGACCATCCAAAAAGTTGTCTAAACCCCCCTAAGCAATAAGATTTGGATACATGGAACTTTGTCTGTTTGGGTGTGAACGTGTGTGTTGTCGTCTCCTGAGCAGGTGCAGGCTGTGGAGCAGGCACTGAGGAGCAGAGCAGAGAGAGAGGCCAGACTGCAGCAGCTGTCCAGCTGGGTGACCTCTCAGAGTAACTGCCTGACCGCAGCCCTCTCACCTGCCAGTCTCTCCGACGTGGAGACACGCCTACACGCATCTGAGGTGAGGAACGCAGAGACGCACAAAGCGATCCTCCCCTTTGTTCCTCGCCACCGGTCAGCATGGAGAACGCATCTGACTGAGCGCGTACGAGAGACGGAATGGAAAGTATGACCAGACGAATGATGAGGGGAAGTTTCTCTCTGTGCCCATGCTCATTTCAGACACTGGAGGAGAAGATCAGGGACAAGATGGCTGCTCTTGAGGAGCTGAGGGTCAAACACGTGGGAGAAATCGAGGACAGCAGCTCCATCCCACAGACAGACAGGGCGGTCAGAGCCTGTGCTGCCCTCATCCAGCAGGTACTGTCCAGATAGAGCTAGCAGACCCTTACTAACTAACTAACTGATGTACAGTACAAGCTGGCTAAATAGCTAAACAAGGGTTGACATTTTTTATTGAATTTGAGGACTATTTGATTTGATCCAGAACGCGGATGTGAGGCTGAAGTTGAGCCAGGTGCAGGATCTCTGGTCCGATCTGCAGACAGGCCTGCAGGAGGCCATCCTGAGCACGGTGAAGACCCAGCAGTCCCTGCTGTACCTCTGCAGCCCTCCTCTCTCCCTCCAGGCCAGCAAGGAGCTCCACCACAGGCTGCAGGTAGTCCCCCCCCCCACCCCCAGCATGCTGTCATCCCACTATTTTGGGGGTCTTTTTGGCGAGTCTCTCTGCATGTGGCCCCTGTGTTTAGCATCTCCATGAGGAGAGGGAGGGCGCTGACGCTGGATGGGAGCGTCTAAGCCAGACTCTGTCTGCCCTCAGAGAGAGGGTCAGTCCTTCTGCTGCTGCCCTCCTAGCAGAGCTGCTGGACAGGCACAAAACAAGGTTGGTTCAGCGATACGAACACACACACACACACACACACATACATAAAAACACACAAGCAGGCATCGCCGGAACTCTGCCCCGTCTCCTGGCTCTTCCAGGTGGGCTCAGGTGAAAGCTGAGCTGGAGGGCCGGCTGGCCAGGAGCCAGGCCGTCCTGGAGTTGTGGAGGGAGTACGCTGGCCTCGCTCAGCCCTTCTCCCAGAGACTACGGACCCAGCAGGAGGAGCTGGAAGGCCTGCTGGGAGGACCAGCCGGCCAGGACGACACCACGGAGAGACTCACCAACCGCATGCTCACCCTGCATGTGAGTGTGATGAAGAGAAGCCCACAGATACACATTCGTACTCTTATCCATCAGCTTAATTTACAGTGAAACGTATGCCAAGAATCTGTGAGTCTTTTCAGAAAACTGCAGTCACACCCTCTCTGTACACCTACTTGTCTACTCCAGACTCTGCGGGAGAGCGCAGACTGTTTGCAGAACGACCTGGAGGGGGTGCTAGACGCCTCTAAGGTCCTCAGTGGACGAGTGGAGCCCTCGGTCGCCCTCTTTATCCAATCAGATAGCCGTATGCTGACTCGCAGTGTCACACAGTTGTCCCAGTCTCTCACTAGGAAGCTGGGTCATCTCCAGGTACTGTATAACCCCCGACCAGCTGCTCATGACATGACTTTAGCAGCAGCGTTATTCCAGATAGCTTGACTCCTGTGAGTGAGCTGAGCCAAGGGGAGGGATCAGAGAGTAACCGTGCGTGTGCTCCCTGTAGGAGGAGCTTGAAGAGCGGCAGCAGTTCGACAGCCTTCTGGAGTCACTGGAGAGACACCTGGAGAAGTGGGAGGAGAGACTGAAGCAGGTCTCTCCACACGGAGACACCACCAAGGTAGGCTGCCACCAGTCAGGCTGGGGCTCCCAGCAGGAACACAGGGAGAGGGGGAGAGCATTGTCTTCAAGAGAGGCTGTTATCTCTTGTGTTTCCCAGGGTGAGCTGTTGGAGCTGGCTGGCCTCTCTCCTGACCTGGAGCTGCTGAACGAGCTGAGCTACAAGGTGACCCTGAGCGAGGCTGTCTCCCAGACGCTGCAGAGCCTCAACAGAAGCTGGGCTCAGACGTCCGGCAGTGCTGTAGAGGCCTGCAGGTGAGGCTCCTGGACTTCCTGGAGGAAGGGGGTTTGTGTGTGTCTGTGTAAAGTGTGGACAATGATGTGTGTGTGTGTGTCAGTGAGTTGCAGACAGAGGCCCTGAGGCAGCAGAGTTTTGAGCAGAAGTGTGAGACCTGGATGGTGTTCCTCCAGAACATGGAGGACAGTCTGGCTGTGGAGCTGGCCAGCACCTACACTGGCCTGAGAGAACAGCTACGCGTTCATCAGGTGAGAAACACACACATACATACATACACACACACACACACACACACCCACACACACATCCACGAGCCACACTGACCTGTTTGGACTGTTCCAGAGGTTCCAGGTGGAGCTGTCCATCGGCCACCAGATCCTTCACTCTGTCATCAACGAGGCCCTCTGTCTGCTGCAGAGAGGAGAGGTGGAGGACAGGTAGGTGAAGCTTGACTCACTCCAGACTTGACTCACTCAGAGTCGTATCCATGGTTACTGTTAGACCCTGACCAAGCCGTCACACCCACCCTGCGGTCGCCCTCACATCCTCCGGGGTGTCATGTGGCTGAGCAGTTAGGGAATCAGGCTAGTAATCAGAAGGTACCCAGTTTGAACCCCAGCTGTGCCAACATTACATTGTGTCCTTGGGCAAGGCACTTCACCCTACTTGCCTCAGGTGGAATTTCCCTGTTCCATAGGCACTGTTCCAGAACAGTGCCTATGGATTGGCAGACCGGGGTGGTGGTTCCCCTATTTAAGAAGGGGGACCGGAGGATGTGTTCCAATTACAGAGGAATCACACTCCTCAGCCTCCCCGGTAAGGTCTACGCCAGGGTACTGGAGAGGAGAATCCGGCCAATAGTCGAACCTCGGATTCAGGAGGAGCAGTGTGGTTTTCGTCCTGGCCGCAGAACACTGGACCAGCTCTACACTCTCTACCGGGTGCTCGAGGGTTCATGGGAGTTTGCCCAACCAGTCTACATGTGTTTTGTGGATCTGGAGAAGGCATTCGACTGTGTCCCTCGTGGTGTCCTGTGGGGGGTACTTCGGGAGTACGGGGTCCGGGGCCCTTTGTTAGGGGCCGTCCGTTCCCTGTACAACCGAAGTAGGAGCTGTGTTCGCATTGCCGGCAATAAGTCAGACCTGTTCCGGGTGCATGCTGGACTCCGCCAGGGTTGCCTTTTGTCACCGGTTCTGTTAATTGTTTATATGGACAGAATTTCTAGGCGCGCCCAGGGGGCGGAGGGTTTCCGGTTCGGGGAGCACGGGATCTCATCTCTGCTGTTTGCGGATGATGTTGTCCTGTTTGCTTCCTCGAGCCGGGGCCTCCAGCATGCTCTGGAGCGGTTTGATGCCGAGTGTGAAGCGGCTGGGATGAGGATCAGCACCTCCAAATCCGAGGCCATGGTACTCGACCGGAAAAAGGTGGCTTGCCCCCTCTGGGTGGGTGGGGAGCCTTTGCCTCAAGTGGAGGAGTTCAAGTATCTCGGGGTCTTGTTCACGAGTGACGGAAGGACGGAACGTGAGATTGACAGGCGGATCGGTGCAGCGTCTGCAGTGATGCAGTCTCTGTACCGGACTGTCGTGGTGAAGAAGGAGCTGAGCCGCAAGGCGAAGCTCCCGATTTACCGGTCAATCTACATTCCTACTCTCACCTATGGTCATGAGCTTTGGGTCATGACCGAAAGGACAAGATCGCGGATACAAGTGGTCGAAATGAGTTTCCTCCGCAGGGTGGCCGGGCGCTCCCTTAGAGATAGGGTGAGGAGCTCGGTCACACGGGAGGAGCTCGGAGTAGAACCGCTACTCCTCCACGTCGAGAGGAGCCAGTTGAGGTGGCTCGGGCATCTGTTTAGGGTCGCCTCCCCCGGGAGGTGTTCCAGGCATGTCTCACCAGGAGGCGGCCCCGGGGAAGAGCTAGGACACGCTGGAGGGACTATGTCTCTCGGCTGGCCTGGGAACGCCTCGGGATCCCCCCGGAGGAGCTGGAGGAGGTGTGTGCGGTGAGGGAAGTCTGGGCTTCCCTGCTCAGACTGCTGCCCCCGCGACCCGTCCCCGGATAAGCGAAAGATAATGGATGGATGGATGGATGGATGGAATTTCCCTGTACTTGCTGTTAGTCACTCTGGATAAGAGCGTCTGCTAAATGATGTTCGGTGCGATCTGATCCCTGTTCCCCAGGAGTGACTTCATCCTGAGGCTGGCCCAGCTGAGGGGACACTGGCAGGGGGCCGTGCAGCGGGCGGCCCAGCGGCGCTCCCTTGTGGAGGGGCTGGTCAAACACTGGCACCTCTACAGACACAACCTGAAGAAGCTGCAGAGCTTCCTGGCCGACGCCCACAGCCTTCTACGCCCAACTGGCCCCGCCCACTGCAGCTTGCTGAACCTGCGATGCTCGTTGGAGGACATCAAGGTGAGACAGACAGGCAGGCAGACAGACAGGCAGACGAAGGCTGACCATTGACTGTATTTGACACTTACTGCTATTAAACTGCCAGTAACAGACAGCCCCTTGTCTCTGGGCAGCACACTGAGCTGCTGCTACAGAGGTACCAGTGTACCTACATCCACACCATGGAGCTGGGCAGACAGCTGTTCTCCCTGGGGGACGAGGACACCCAGAGCCAGCTGCAGGCGGAGCTGGCCACCCTGCAGGACGACTGGGAGAGCCTGCAAGGCATGCTGGGGAAGAGGAAGAACCTCACCGACGCCATTGTTCAGGTTTGGTCCTCCTGTGTTCTACAGTAGGGTGTGGATCAGTGGAGGGTACTGAGCAGATCAAGAAGGTTCAGGCTCAAATTGAAGCTGAGCTAAAAATATTTACTGAAAGATACTTGTCTTTGCCTGTATTTGTGTTACCCTTGGATATTTAATCCTGTGTGAAACACGACCGCTTCAATAAATCACGCCATAGATCAGGGTTGAAGGGGAAGTTGCGTAATCAATACAGAGTAACTTGATATGTGTTCTTAAAAGGGCAGTGCTTTGAGTGTACAGCTCAGTTCCCTTCCTTTGTATCTCCTGCTGAGAGCTAATGACTAGACCAGGTAAGCCGTCTGCTTTGTGAAGTGTGAAGGTCACCTGCTAGGACTTTCCTGCATGGTTACTGTATACCAGCTCTGCTGTGTCTAAAGTGCAGCGTTTCAGATCCTTGAAAATGCTATTGTTCCATCATTCCCCTTGACTGGATCTGTACTCCGTCTCTTCGCTCCTCCCCCCCTGCCTGCTGCAGCAGCTCTCAGCTCACAGCGGCCTCTCCTCTGCCCGCCTCCCAGCCGGAGAGGGACATGAGTCCAGCAGGTCTTAAGCACATGGCTCAGCCCACTGACCCACATTTAGCTTCCCTTCACTAAAGCCTCCCACATCCTCCCAGCGCTCTCACCCACAGGGCCTGGGCCTCTGGCAGGGCGAGCCTGGCCACACTTCACCAGGTGAATTGCTTGTTCATTTGAGACACAATGTCTGTTTAGCACCTTGATATAGAAGATCTCTTTCCTTATCTGAAGTTCACTTACTGAAGTACTGTAAGCAGAGTAATAAGAACCTGCTGTTGCCTGTGGTTTATTCTCTGAGAGGTTGTAAGTGGGCTGAGGGGTTAAGAGCTTAGTTTCTCCTGGATGTAGGACTGAGTTAGATCACACGACTCTCTGTCCATCGGAATGCTGTCCATCTGCTGTGGGTGTGTGTACAACAGCAGATGCTGTGTGCCCTGCATCTCTCATAATCTGGCATCCAGCCACCAGATAAAGAAGACACTGGATGTATCTTAGCGAGTCTCAACCAGACTTGAATGTGATCAAAGGCATCTACATGCATTAAGGGGCTTTCCAGAGCCAAATAGAACAAACTGGGTGTGAGTGTGGGGGGGAAGAGGCAGGATGAAGAGGTGGGGATGCATGGAGACTGGGGAGATGGGTGGGGCAGCTTAGTGTAAGTCTGTCTGGGTATTAGTTCTATCAGATCTTGGTCTCCCTGCCTCCTGGTCTCTCTCAGCCTCCTGGTCTCTCTCTGCCTCCTGGTCTCTCTCAGCCTCCTGGTCTCTCTCTGCCTACTGGTCTCTCTCTCAGCCTCCTGGTCTCTCTCTGCCTACTGGTCTCTCTCTCAGCCTCCTGGTCTCTCTCTTCCCCCTGGTCTCTCTCTTCCCCCTGGTCTCTCTCTGCCCCCTGGTCTCTCTCGGCCTCCTGGTCTCTCTCTTCCCCCTGGTCTCTCTCTTCCCCCTGGTCTCTCTCTGCCCCCTGATCTCTCTCTGCCTCCTGGTCCCTCTCCCCCCCTGGTCTCTCTCTGCCTCCTGGTCTCTCTCTTCCCCCTGGTCTCTCTCTTCCCCCCTGGTCTCTCTCTTCCCCCCTGGTCTCTCTCTGCCCCCTGGTCTCACTCTTCCCCCTGGTCTCTCTCTGCCCCCTGGTCTCTCTCTGCCCCCTGGTCTCTCTCTGCCCCCTGGTCTTTCTCTTCCCCCCTGGTCTCTCTGCCTCCTAGTCTCTCCTCGCTTCACCTGGCCTCTCCTCCACAGCCTCTAATCAGTAGAACGGCCCTGCTCTGATTACATTCAGGAGAAAGGAGAGACAGGGAACATTTTAATCTACTCACCTGCATAATATTGTTAAACTGGCACACTTTCTTTATCACTCTAGTTTATAGAGAGGTTTTAATATCTAACTTTTTTCTCTCTTTTTTCTCTCTCGGTTTGATGCATTTCTTTGGCTGTTTTTCACAGTGTAGTAGTAGATTTGTTGAGTCATTTTCATGTTCTCCTGTGTCTGTTTTATTTATTCATTCATTTTTGCTTCTTAGAACTGGGAGATCTGTGAGACCGGACTGGGCAACAGAGTTCAACAGCTGAAGAACATCAAGACCAGAGTGAATGAGTCCCTCCCAGAACATCTTGACCAGATTCCAGAGGCAGAGAACCTCACCAAGGTGACAGACCAACTTTCAGGCTACCTCACTGCTACCTCACTTGCCTCAGGACAACATTCTGCACTGCACTGGTTTTCTTCACACACACACACAGGACAGGCAAACCAGCCACTAATGGGTGTCTATCAATGAATCAACCAATATTTGGTTATGTCTCTAATCTGTTAGGGTTTTCCGGTTTAAACTACATGATCCTTGTAGTTATTAACATCATTTGTAATGTGAGGCAAATTCAAGTTTGCTTGAGCAGTATTGTAGCCTTAACAAAACGAAAGGCCCTACTGGATACAAACAAGTAAGCCTTTAGTCACTTTAGATCTCAAACAGATCCCATATCTGTAATAGGCCCCAGAGTTATAACACCCAACAGGTTTGGTTTTTCAACTCATTCCCCACCCCCCCACCCCATGTTCCATCATGGCTTTATCCCCTCCCTCTTCGCCTCCCCTCCCCCAATCCCCTTCCTCCCTCCTGGTCCCAGCCAGCCAGCTTGCTGCAGCCTTTAATCCTATTTTAGGGGCGGGGAGAGAGAGAGAGAAAGAGAGAGGACAGGAGTGAGAGGGGCAGGGCAGATGGAGAAAGGGCAGAGTGGAGTTGAGAGGATTGGAGTGAGAGGGGGGGTTCTGACCGCTGCTGTGCTGTGTTATGGTATGCAGGAGGCAGAGGACTCCTTGGACGACTGGGCTGAGAGCCTGACCGAGCTGGCCACCATGAAGACAGATCTGTCCCAGTACATCATCGCTGACGACGTACTGCTCCTCCAGGACCAGGTGGAGAACCTGCACTGCCAGTGGGACGAGCTGTGTCTCAAGGTAGGGCCCCAACTCCTGGGAACAGGCCGGGCTGGAGGATCTCATCTCGGCTCACACGGATCTGAGAGTCACTGCAAGAAGCAGGAACCAAAGAAGTGTGTGTTTGTTTGGCTGTGCTACGTGTTTCTTGAGGCTGTGATTGGACAGCAGCTTAAAGACAGAATGAGAGCAAGTTGGCACAAGGTGAAATTCAATTTCTATATTGAATTAGTACTTGTTTGGGGAAGAGAGACAGATTGTCAGCTGATTTGTTTTTGGTGGAATAAGGTCATGTACCCAAGCATATCAATGTAGAAAGAAAAGAAAGTACAAAGAAAATGTAACTTAAAATAACTTTTCTGTTCTTCAGTGTGGTGTCTGTTGGTATGTGGTCAGCTTGGTTTGGTGACTTTACTTATGGCTTTGGTGGCAGGTGGTGGGGTGGTTGTGTGAACAGATGGTGCTGGGCTTTGGGGAAGCAGGCCTTTTGTAATGGACATCACTCTGCTGTCAGGGAGCTGGGGTTACCATGGAGATCAGAACAGCTTTCACTTTTTCATGAGCAGAGTGTGTGTGAGGGGGAAAAACTCCAGATAGTTTTGAAAAACATCAGGGCAGTCACTGTTATTTCAGTTTAAATAGAGTACATGTTTGTGGAGTTCAGTAACATTTGGCCTAAACTTGCAGAGACAGAGGTGGAACTATCTACAGCTCTATATATTAGTATCTATATATGTGTGTTTTCTTGCTAGTCTAACTGACGCTGGTCTTAAAACGTGAAAATATATCTAAACTTTGTTGAGATCTTAAAACTTCAAACGTAAAGAATATAGAAGTATAGAAGTATAGAAGTTTTGAACTATTTCAATCTCCTCGGTTCCTTCACAGGTTTCGTTGCGCAAACAGGAGATAGCGGATCGCCTGAATGCCTGGATCATCTTCAACCAGAAGAACAAGGAGCTTTGTGAATGGCTGACCCAGATGGAGAACAAGGTGGCCCAGAACACAGACCTCAGCATCGAGGAAATGGTGGAGAAACTGAAGAAGGTAGGAGGCCATGGAGAACACACACACCTGCAGGAACATCACCTGATCTGCTGAATGTAGACCAGTGCAGGCTAGTCAAGAGTCTGATTCCATGTTAACATGAGGAGTGCAAGTTAGTTTCGCCCCTTCAAATCAGATGTGTTTAGTATAGTTGTGGTTCCTCTTGTGTGAGACTGGTGGAGTCTTGTGAATTCACAACTTTTGATTAGATTCAGTTTCTGAGGACCAAGATCGTTCTTGATTAGATCATTTTCTTGTAGGCGACTTGCTGAAAGGATTTGGTCACATATCCATGATAGGCACACTCACACCTGTGATGTTGGTATTTACCTCCAACCTATTGTTTTAAACAGTGTTTTAAACATGTAAACATAGTCCTCTACAGAAGCCCAGGCCCCAGCCTGAACTTAGTTTCTGTCCAATGTTCTGTGGAGGAGAAACAAGGAGGGGGCGGGGCTTGTCAACTCCCCTGTCCAGAAATGAGACAACAGCTGTTTTAATGACAGCAGGCCAGTGCCTTTCTGTTTTGTGGAGCCCAAAGTCTTTTGTTTGTGAGTGTGAATGTGTGCGAATGTGCAAGCGTGTGTTTGTGTGTGTGTGTTTGTGCGTGTGTGAGGAAAGGGCTTCGGGGATGCCATATGAACAGCTTGCGAAAGGCCCCCATTCTTGATGTGTTTACCATTCACCACCATGTGTGACATCACACTGCTGACTCCGCCCCCCTTCTCCTCCTCTCTCTCCCTTCGCCCACCAGGACTGCATGGAGGAGATCAACCTGTTCAGCGAGAACAAGACCCACCTGAAACAGCTGGGAGAGCAGCTCATGACGGCTAGCAACAAGACCAAGGAGACGGAGATCAACGACAAGCTGAAGGATGTTAACGACCGCTGGCAGCACCTGTTTGACCACATCGAGGCCAGGTATGGGGGCACCTCGACCAGCTGCCAACATCTGCCAACCCTCATTGAAGCCCCATTGCTCGTTGGTTGTATCAATCGCTGTTCATTCGGTCAGTGTGTCAGCCCCCTTGGGGTGGCGGCCCCCTTGGGGTGGCGGCCATGTTGGATTTGGTTAGTGAAACACAGCCATAGCAGAAGGCTCCAGCCTTGAGTTGGGTTCTGGGAGGGTTGACAGAACGCATCTGCTGCTGCTACCGTTCCAAGCCTGGAGAGTATAGCAGTGCGAGGCTCAGAGAGCCGGGGATAGAGATATTAATCCATACCAGCAAATCCCAGTCCAACACAGAGACCCATCAGTCATCACAGATGACACGTACACAGATTTAACTCTGTCTTACGCCATGATGCAGTATGATGAGTCAGCACAGAGTTGGTAACAAACAATGTCTGAAGATGAGCCCAAACACAAGCTAGTCACTTCCTGGGCTGTGACCTGATTCAAATGAATTGTCCTTAGCAGGCTTCTGCAGAGCTGAATGATGACACATTCATTTTAATCAGGAGAGTTGGAACAGGGAAACATATAAGACATGCTGGACAGGTGTTCCCTGAGGACCAGGGTTGAGAAGCACTGGTTTAAACTGCTCTGAGGTCACTAAGATTAAAGCAAACAGAAGTTTATCCAACGTGGATTAGAAAATATCCGCACAACAGTATTAGCGGTTGCTAAGTTTCTCGTGCATTTATGAAGCATTAGTTTGTCAAATGCTTAGACTGCTGGGGTCAGTCAGGCCCTTTCTAACTGAGACCACCTAAAAAAAATCTTTACTCTGAGTTGTGATCATTACATTATAGTCTGAATTCTCCACCCTATGTTCTGTTTACCGCTGTGCCCAAGCGCACCCTGGTCTCTGAATAACGACGAGTGATAACAGCACAAAGTGTACGGAAAAGATTTCAGACGGGGCGGACCAGGGGCCTGCACTACGAATCAATATTCGTCATTCAGGCACAACCCAATACGGAATCGCCTGGGTTAAACCTGAAGTTACCTCGTTAACGCCAAATCTTGATTCGTAGTACAGACCCCAAGGTGAGTGGAGGCACAAATGGAAGTTGGGTTACACTTATGGCAAACTGGAGGTTTTTCATGTGAGTGGTGGAGAGTGGTGGAGAGTGGTGGAGAGTGGGGGCGAGTGAGGGAGAGTGAGGGAGAGTGGGGGAGAGTGGGGGGTGTGGTTGGCAGGTTACTGTGGTCGAGGGACAGACGCTGTGCTTTCGACCAGGGTCTGACGGAGCTCTCCCTCTTATGAGCTGGCTCATTGACGCACTGAGCTGATGGTTCGGGAAAAGCTCCCTAGACCGGAGGATGGTGTTGGGGCGTTGGGTGGGTGTGCGGCCCAGGGTGTGTTGAGGGAGCTGGGGGAGACAGGGTGTGCTGGCAGGGGGGATTAGGTAGGTTGACACTGGCTCCACGGCAGCTTTTGTCCCCCTAAGTAAACTGGGTTCTTCGTCACTCTGTCCAGCAGCTGCCATCTGCTGACTCCAGTCATTGTGCCGTCACCCCCCCCCCCCACACACACACACACACACCTCCCACCACCCCCCCGGCCCACAATCATGGCCAGACCCTGGGCTCCAAGGCCCCTGCAGCCTCCACCATTGTCTGGGGGGGAAACAGGCATGAGGCAGATGTTTTGATAAAGCAACCCCCCTCTCCACTACCCCCTCCCCTCTCTCTACACCCCCTCCCCCTCCACTACCCCCTCAACACTCCTCTCCTCCCCCCTCATTTTTCCTCTCTCCCTCCCCTCTCCTCACCCCCGTGGCTAGTGTACTCGCAAATCTACTCTCTTTGTTGCTTAAGTCAGAGGAGAAAGGAATTGTATTTACTTTTATTTAATTGTATTATTTGTTCATCTGAAAGGACGGTGTTTTCTTCAATGTGAGAGCGATTGTACCAAAAAAGAAGCGGACTTGTTGTTTTGGATTTATTTTGTTAAGTTCGAGCTCTTGTTGTCATGGCAATGTCATGTCTCTTACGAAAACCTTCACACAGGCCTAGCTTGGCGCTCATTCCGTTGCCATGGTGATGAGCAAAGTTGTGGGGAGAGTTTTATATATACTGTAATTTTTGCACTATAGGGCGCACTGGATTATAACGCGCAGTGTCAATGAATGGTCTATTTTCGATATTTTTTCATATATAAAGCGTACAGGACTATAAGGCGCATTAAGCGGGAAAAAAACAGTCAGATAAATCAGTCGAATAATATTATGGTGAAGCACAGTATGTATTACTCCGCGACGCTCCTGGCTATGGTAGCCGTAATGCTGCAAGCGGTGCGGCTTTGTAGTTTACCAAAGTCGTACTAAAACATTTTGATTTAGCACCGTGAGCGCCTTGTACACAAAAATCGCTTAGAGGTCAGTAAACAAAAGAATTAATCCATATATAAAGCGCTTCGGATTATAAAGCGCAGTGTCGTTTTTTGAGAAAAATAAAGGCTTTTAAGTGCGCCCTATAGTCCGAAAAATACGGTATATACCGTATTTTATATATATATATATATATATATATATATATATATATATATATATATATATATATATATATAGACAGAGATAGAGATAGATAGATTTGTCTGGTAGGATGGCCAGTAAAGTGTGATAGAAGAGAGAGAGGGAGAGGGAGTGAGAGAGAGGGAGAGAGAGAGATGGAGAGAGATGGAGACATGCAGCTCAGGGCCCCAGGATTTGAACCGAGGCCTCAGCCTCCATGGAACGGTCACTTTTCCAGTGAGCTCCTGGTCCACACCTGTACCTGTTCTTCTTCTGTGGTTCTCCGAGGAGCTGAGAGAACATGTTGGAAACAGAGCTGATGGAAGAGGAAGACTTCAGTGATTTCTGACCTTCCGAGCACTGCGCCGTAATGGAAGTCCCCAGCGGGGTGAAGAGAGCAGAGAGCAGGGGGCTGTTAGGACACTCATGACCAGCCTGAGAGGTTTACCGTGTGCCAGGGACCGGAATAGCGCCGAGCCTACAGGGAAATGGAACATCAGCCTTTATAGTGTCCCCATTCAGCACACAGATGGCGCTTTTCCACCGCATGGTATCAGCTCGCCTCGCCTCGACTCGCATTTTTGGCGTTTCCACCGCAGTTCCATGGTACCTGGTACCTGCTAGCGGGTACTTTTTTAGTACCTTCTTGCTCTAGCTACCAAGCGAGCTTAAGTCGAGCTAAAAGTTGACGTCGGCAGACGGCTGGCCATTGATTGGCCAGAAAGTGTGACGAAGTCACGAGAGCGACTTAAAGCAACAGCGCCGCAGCTAATACTTATTACTATCAGATACAGTCCATTACACCAACAGTCTACAAGCTTTTTAAAAGTCAGATAATTTACAAAAGACTAGTTCGTCAACATGGCTAAAATTATAATGTGGGTTCTGTCCACTTGTGGGTTGCGTTGGTGTTATTTACGTCGCGTACAAAAATACGTCACAGCCTACGTCACGCCCCTTTTGCCGATGACCAGGAAGTACTATTTGCGGTACTATTTGCTGTGGAAAACCACCCGCGTTTACTACAAACCGAGTCGAGTCGAGTAGAGTCGAGTCGAGTCGTGCTACATTTGCGGTGGAAAAGCGGCAAGAGAGAGGATGTGGCCTAGCTTGGCGCTCATTCCGTTGCCATGGTGATGTAGTGTGGTACACTAATGGTAATTAAAGTGGTGCTACGAAAGGAATGGATGTATCTCATATTTTGTTGAATTATCGAATAAACGGGGCACCGCCTCTATTTTTGGAAAGGAATTGAGGGAAACCTTGTGTGAATAAAGTATATAACAGCCTCTTAATGATCAGTCTCATTACCTGACGTAGTGTAGTTCCTTAGAATTAATGCAGATCCGATGACAGAGAATTTTATACAAAGGTTTATTTAAAGCAAATGAATGGATGGAAACAAATACTAGAATCTATGTATGTTAGTTGGATAATTGATACAGTGTTTTATACCAACTGAAGGACAGGGGCAACAAGGGTGAACGAATTAGGTCTGGCCTAGTAGAGAGACAAAGGGACGATGATGCTAAGCTATGCTACCATGAGGTTAGGATATTCCCTATTTAACACACATTTACAGTTCACAGACAATGCCAATGTTCACTAGTAAGAAATTAGTTAGTCAGTTACTTTGTAGCCGTTGAAGAAAGCAGAGCCGTGTCTTTCTCCGGGGATCAGTCAGGGGAAAGCACAGAATATTTCCTTGGAGGTTCTGGTGTGGTTCTGGCTCAAAAGACGAGTACCCTGAGGTTCTCCGGGATCGTGCGTTGAAGAGGAGGATCAATGTCTCTGATCAGTGTTTTATACTGTGACAAAGGGGTGTGTCTTGTTCTGAAGGGTCACTCCTTATTGGTTCGGCGTTAAGATTGATAGCTTCCTGTGGTCTCTCTATTCCAGATGTCTGTGGAAGCTCTTGACTTCCGTAACTAACAATATAATATTCAGAAGTGATTTTGTTAGTTATGCCTGGTTATTAAAATACCAAGCATGACATGTTTGTGGCGAAGGGGAAGGGAGTTACATTAAAACATCACATTACATCAGCAGTAAGTTCAACAGTACAACAGTTCTAAATGGTCACATAGTTTTAGTGTCCAATGAGCAGTATTGTCTTTGTGAGATGTTTGTAATCTATTGAATGTCTGTTTTGGGGTACATCCTCTGTTCAGACTTTTGACTTAGTAATGCCACTACTGCCTGTGTTAGGGAAATCCTTTGTTCAATTATTAACTAGTAATGCCACGGCCTGTGGGTGTTCACTGTCTGTGTTAAAGAAGTCCTTTGTTGGCCTGGGTAGGCCTGGGTTTGTCACTCCTGGTTGGTATGACGTTGTGGTCTCTGCTACAGTGATGAGCAAAGTTGGGGGGAGAGTTTTATATATATTTTATATTTATTTATATATAGACAGATAGAGAGATAGAGAGAGAGATAGAGTCTGTGCAGAATAACTAGTGTTCCAGGATTCAATTAACAATCAACTTTTCAAACCTTGCAACTCTGGAGTTCATTTGAACGTAACAGTTATGTCCATGAAGAAATGCTGGAACATTCTGGACTGTAATTCCCTGACTGGATGCAGCTCTAGTTAGTCTAAAATTACATTACATTACATTTAGTAACTTACAGTACTACAGTAAGTACAGGGACATTCCCCCCCTGAGGCAAGTAGGGTGAAGTGCCTTGCCCAAAGGACACAACATAATTGTTTTTGCACGTCCGGGAATCAAATCGACAACCTTCCCATTACTAGCCTGATTCCCTAACCGCTCAGCCACTTGATTCCCCAGTCAGGTGGTCTGCAGGTGGCCAGATCCCCCCCCCCCAGACCACCCCCATGTCCCCTAAATATCAGTTATGCTGTGTTATTGTGGTAAACACCACCATCACTGTTCCTCTCCAACAGCCAGAGCTCAGAGCGCATCCTCAGATGACCCTGTGTGTCGACAGCATGGCTGCCTCAGCTCCAGCGTGGAGGCTGTGAGCTGGAGCTAGGGGGGGGTGGGGGGGTGGGGGCTGAGAGCGGAGCGTGTGGCATGCAGAACAGGGGGAGCACGCTCGCTGACGGCTGAACAGCCATGGAGCAGCCCTCCTCACCACCCTGTGAGTATCCCTCTCTCTCTTCCCCTCTCTCTCTCTCTCCCCCTCTCTCTCTGTCCCCCTAATCCTCCGCTGCCCTCCCTGCTCAGCCTGGGTGAAAGGGGTAGCAGAGAGGATGCCTCGCTGAGTGTGTGGACGCGTGTGTGTGAGGGAGGGAGAAATGGTGAACAAGAAGCAGGAGGGGGGATGGGCTGGGTTTGATCGCTGAATGCATGTAGCAGCGTCTTCCATTCAGGGCTGCGTGTCTCTGCATGCTACGGCGTGCCAGCTCCACGGTGTGTGTGCTGTACGGTGTGTGTGTGCTGTACGGTGTGTGTGTGCTCCACGGTGTGTGTGCTGTACGGTGTGTGTGTGCTGTACGGTGTGTGTGTGCTCCACGGTGTGTGTGTGTGTGTGCTATACGGTGTGTGTGTGTGCTCTACGGTGTGTGTGTGCTCCAATGGTGTGTGTGTGCTCCACGGTGTGTGTGTGTGCTCCAATGGTGTGTGTGTGCACAGCCGCAGGCTGTAAGCGTGTCTGGGTACGATGTGATGGCAGGAACACACTTGGCATCTCACCGAACACCTTTCTGTTGAAGACAATTACAAAGCCCCAAATAGGACACGGCGACTGGTCCAAGTGTCTGGCTCTGATAGCAGATGGGTTCCAGTATTTGACACGGTGCCTTGTTAGCGCTGGAGGAGCGACCACTAGAATGCATGGTAGCATTCACAGAGCTACTGGTGGCTGGGTTAGCTCCTGTGTTCTGCTAGCTGTAGACCAGCAGCAAAACCCCAGTCACCTTGACGACTGTGATGTCTCTCTATACATGCAGCGGAGAGCATAACGTAAATGAGGCGGTTCCTGTGTAAACACATGCTCACACATGCGCAAACGCCCACGTGTGCACACGCACACACACACACACAAATGGGTTCGTGTGTAGGAGCCGTCAGTGCAATGTTCTATTTCAGGTCACATGACTGTGGAATGCTACGTTGTATTGTTGTCTGTGCGTTGTTGAGAGCGATGCGGGTCGTTGGCCGGTTAGTGAAGCAGGAATGCTAGTTCTGTGCCACATTCTTTCTGCGACGTCATTCAGCAGGCTGATGTAGGTCACTCTAGCTCCCAGCATGCATTGCGCTAGTGGCCCCCGCTCTTGTGCCTGTGTGAACGAGAACTGTGAAAACTACATCGCTGTCAAACGGCCGGTTCAAAGGGAAGCATGTTGTGTCTGCAGAGTGACCTGCTGTCCTCTACACATTTCACAGGTCAAACAGGAGAGAAAGGGCTGAGGTCGAGGCCACAGCCAATGACATCACAGATGGGGGGCGGGGCTGCGGCCCCTGATTGGCTAACAGGCTGATGTGTGTGTGTGTGCCGGCAGGGTGCGGAAGCTGAAGGACACCCTGGTGACGGTGCAGCAGCTGGATAAGAACATGAGTAACCTGCGCACCTGGCTGGCCCGCGTGGAGGCGGAGCTTAACAAGCCGCTGGTGTACAGTGTGTGCCACAGCGAGGAGATCCACAGGAAGCTGGCTGAGCTGCAGGTACAGTAGCAGGCACTGAGAGGCCACCAACTTTTGTCTTTTGGCCAGTAAAGTGTGACAGAAGAGAGAGAGGGAGAGGGAGTGAGAGAGGGAGAGAGATGGAGAGAGATGGAGAGAGATGGAGACATGCAGCTCAGGGCCCCAGGATTTGAACCGAGGCCTCAGCCTCCATGGAACGGTCACTTTTCCAGTGAGCTCCTGGTCCACACCTGTACCTGTTCTTCTTCTGTGGTTCTCCGAGGAGCTGAGAGAACATGTTGGAAACAGAGCTGATGGAAGAGGAAGACTTCAGTGATTTCTGACCCTCCGAGCACTGCGCCGTAATGGAAGTCCCCAGCGGGGTGGAGAGAGCAGAGAGCAGGGGGCTGTTAGGACACTCATGACCAGCCTGAGAGGTTTACCGTGTGCCAGGGACCGGAATAGCGCCGAGCCTACAGGGAAATGGAACATCAGCCTTTATAGTGTCCCCATTCAGCACACAGAGAGAGGATGAGAAAAGATGAGAGAGAAAGGGAGAGCGTGAGGGGCTTCGTTCCTGCCTCAGAGAAAAGTCTGCTCCTGTCATTAAAGAGGATAAAGCTCCTGACAGAGACAGGCTCCTGTAAGGCTCAGCTAAGAGTCAGCCAGTCTGACTGCCACAGCCTCAACTCTTCAAGTAGCAGCCCTGCCTCTGGGAAAACTGCTTCTTCTGTGTTCTCGTTTAGGTTCTCCAAGAACCTCCAAGAACTTTGGAGAACTGAGAACTAATTATGTGTGTGTGTGTGAGCAGGACCTGCAGAGGGACATTGAGCAGCACACAGAGGGCGTGGCCTCTGTGCTGACCCTGTGCGATGTGCTGCTTCATGATACGGACGCCTGCGGCAGCGACACAGAGAATGACTCCATCCAGCAGACTAGCCGCAGCCTGGACCGCCGCTGGAGGAACATCTGTGCCATGTCCATGGAGAGGAGGCTGAAGTGAGGACACACTCATGGACACACACACACGGACACACACACGCGGACACACACACACGGACACATATTATGAATGGGCTGTTCCCCAGTAACATCATTTGTGAAAGGTAATCAACAGTTTTTTCTAAGTTTACTTAGAATTTATCTCATGAACTTATTTTCTTTCCTGTGCTGTGCTTCTTCTCTTCCCTCCTCTCCTCTCCTCCTCCTCTCCTCCTCCCTCCTCTCCTCCTCCCTCTTCTCCTCCTCTCCTCTCCTCCTCTCTTTTCCTGTCCTTCCTGTCAGGATCGAGGAGACATGGCGGCTCTGGTGTAAGTTCATGGATGACTACTCTCGCTTCGAGGACTGGCTGAGGACAGCTGAGCGTACTGCGGCCAGCCCGGCCTCCTCCGAGGTCCTCTACACCACCGCCAAGGAGGAGCTCAAGAAGTTTGAGGTGCGCCCAGTCGCCTGCAGGAGATCCCCACAGAGCAGAGTCAGTTCCCTGTGTTGAGCCCAGGGCCACAGCCAGGGTCACACTGGGGCCTCTGTCACTCCTGTGGGCGTCTGTAGTGTGGAGGCTGCTCAGAGGAAAGGCTTGGTCTGGATGGATTACTGCCTGATACAGATTAGATTAATCTGAGTTTTGCTGAGTGCCTTTTTTTCTCTGGTGCATGGATGATCTTGTAATAGTGATGTTTACAAAACATTGTTATCTCACCCTCATATTTTGTGACTGATAATAAATAAGCAGGATGTACACATGATAGCTAAACTGTAATATCCATTTTCATGTAGCTACGTACTGCTTTAAAAGTGATCAAATAAACCAGGATCGATTTGGTGAGTTTCCTAACATTCCTGCTGTTTCCCCCTACCCCCCCCCCCCCCCCCCCCTCCCCCAAAGGCCTTCCAGAGGCAGGTCCATGAGCGTCTGACCCAGCTGGAGCTGGTGAACAAGCAGTACCGGCGCCTGGCCCGGGAGAACCGCACCGACGCGGCCAGCAAACTCAAGGTCATGGTCCACGAAGGAAACCAGCGCTGGGACAGCCTGCAGAAGAGAGTGGCTGCCATCCTCCGCAGACTGAAGGTGATAGGGCAGGGAGGAGGTCAAAGACTCTGAACTCACGGTTGGAAAGGGGGTCATTCCAGTCTAGAGATTAGCCTGTGTTGTTTGTCTCACATGCCTGCATGTCCTGCAGAAGAGGGGGGGGGGGGGGGGGGGGGGGGGTGCGCGGTGTGTATCGCTGAGTTTCGTCCTGGTGCTGATCAGTTAAGCTCTGCTGTATTAAGGTCATTTCGCAGACGGTAACCATACAAGACGTTGCTAAGCAGTTGTTTCTGTTAGTGACGTGAGGCCCACGCCAGATGGAGGGTAATCAAACAAGTTGTATTGTCCTGAGGTCTGTACTATGACTCAAGGTTCAGCGTTAACGAGGTAACTTCAGGCTCAACCCAATACAGAAGCCCCTGGGTTCAGCCTGAAGTTACCTCGTTAACGGCAGATCTTGATTGGTAATACAGACCCCTGATGAGTCAGTCTGCAGGTGGGATCTGCCCCTTGTAGCCCGCTAGACAGGGAATGTCAAACTAACCACTGGTTCCTGAAAAATAAAGGCGTTAACATTTACACAATTTTACTCCAATTAAAATGTACGGAATGCTGTGTTTTGTTCCTCTGGGATGTGTTTGGATTGGTTTTCAGTGCTTCTCAGGCCTGGCCTCACCCTCATCCTGTGTTCCCCAGTACTTCACCTCTCAGAGGGAGGACTTTGAGGGCACGCGTGAGGCCATCCTGGTCTGGCTCACCGAGATGGACCTCCAACTCACCAACGTAGAGCATTTCTCCCAGAGCGACATCGAGGACAAGATGAGACAGCTCAACGTAAGTCCTGCCACGCCCATCCAGCCCTGCCACGCCCATCCAGCCCTGCTACACCCATCCAGCCCTGGCCTAGCTGGCTGGCTCCTCCACTAACAGCTGTCCACTGCTACCAGTGTATCTCTGAACTAGCCCATCCACACTACCGAGGGTGTGCTGACGCCAGAGAGAGTGTTTCTGATGTCCCTCTCCCTCCCTCTTCCTCTCACCCCCTCTCTCCACATCAGGGCTTCCAGCAGGAGATCACGCTGAACACCAACAAGATTGACGCCCTCATCGTGTTCGGGGAGGTTCTGATCCAGAAGAGCGCCCCGCTGGATGCTGTGCTCATCGAGGACGAGCTGGAGGAGCTGCACTCGTACTGCCAGGAGGTGTTCGGCAGGGTGGCCCGCTTCCACCAGCGCCTCACCAACAGGAGGCCGGTCAGTCTCTCACCGCTCACCTGGGGGGGCGGGGGGGGGGGGGGGGGTTAGGGGTGCTCAGGGGTAGAGCCTCAAACTGCAGGTTAAGGGTCACATTCAGTGTGCGACATTATTCCAGCTCACCTATTCAACTTTCACCTGGTCAAACCATCGCTGTGTTGCACTTTATTTAGTCCTGCTAAGTTGAAGCCATTTCCCATTTGTCACCAAAATGAATATTTATAAGATGTTTATCTGAATTAGCAGTGCTATCTAATTAGCAACATTTATTTGATGTTGTTTATTGAGAGCTTATTTCCTGCCCAGGTCTTTGATGATGAGAAAGAGCTATCTGACCGTGACACAGACCTAGAGGACTCCGCAGAGCTCCCTGGGGGGTCCTGGAGGGGGGAGGAGGAGGATGATGAAGAGAAGGAGGAAGACGAGGGCTCCGTGGTGGTGGAGGCAGCGTCCCGGAAGAGCGTGTGTCACCTGCTGGCCCCGCCCCTGGAGCGCTCGGGTCGGGAGACCCCGGTCAGCGTGGACTCCATCCCTCTGGAGTGGGACCACACGGTGGACGTGGGGGGGTCGTCTTCTCATGAGGAAGAGGAGGATGTTACCTTCTACAGCGCCTTGTCAGGTAAGGTCCTCTCTGAAATATCTGTCTCTCTCTCTCTGCCTCTCTCGCTGCCTCTTTCTCTCTGCCTCTGCCTCTCTCTCTCTCTGCCTCTCGCTGCCTCTTTCTCTCCGCCTCTCTTTCTCGGGCTTGTTCTTTGTCACCAGGGTCGAGGGAAGTTTGGTGGACCGTTTTGGAGAAGGCCCATTAAGCTTCACTGATGCCCCTTTCTTCCCTTTCAGAGGTACAGGTGGCTGAGAGCTCAGAGGCCTTTGTTAAGGCGACTTCCAGAGCGCTGAAAGCAGCCTCGGGTAGGCACTCTGCCTCCTGCATGGGCCTGCAGGGCTGTGTGCTTGTGGCCAGGCATGACCCCCCCCTCCAGCCTCACCCACCCTCCAACCTCACCCACCCTCCAGCCTCACCCACCCTCCAACCTCACCCACCCATGAGACCCCACACCTCAGCCTTGCTGACCCCATCCATCAAGCTCACTTGATTTTTACTTTATTCAAAAGAGAGAGACAGAGCGAGAGAGACTCTCTTTAGCTCTCAGTATCTCCACCCTCACTGATGTGCAGTGTGCTGTACCTGCTGTCTCCCCTGGAGCACAGGGCCAGGTTCCCCTGGCTGTCATCATCCCTGACCACCCACCTGTGTTCTCACATGAGGCTGGAGAGCTGCATGACAGTGTTCTGCTCTGCTCGGTCTTTGCATGCGACAGTGTTGGACGGTGTTGCCGTGAGAACGCCTCTGTGTTTACCTTCCCAGGTGAGGAAGCAGGTGTGTTCCTTGTCCTGCTCTCTCCTAATCCTCCCTGTTTCCTCCCTGTCCTGCTCCAGTGAAGTCAGTGACAGACCCCCCTACCTGGCACTCCCCGGAGCCTCAGGACAGGAAACGAGCTCCCAGAGACGTCCTCCACAGCCTGGGCTCCTCACCCACCCTCACCCCCGACACCCCCTTCCACCAGCAGGGCTACGTAAGCATGCACGCTCACACACATACACACGTGTTCACATACTCGCTCACACTTTAACTCAGTTGCTAAATTAATAATTTTAGCTATTCTAAAACCCATATCTGTGTGTGTGTGTGTGTGGTGTGTGTGTGTGTGTGTGGTGTGTGTGTGTGTGCGTGGTGTGTCCAGGCTAAGCTGATGTCAGAGTGCACTGGCAGCATAGACAGTGTAAAGAGAGTCCAGCTGATCCTGAACGATGATGATGTGGAGGGTCAGGGCCTCCCCTCTCTGCTGCCAGCCGACAGCTCCCCATGCTCAGCTGTGATCCAGCGCTGGGAGCTGCTGCAGGCACAGACCCTCAGCGAGCAGCGCAGCGTGCAGCACGACCTGCACCTGTGGCACACGCTGAACTCTGACCTCAGGGACGTGACGGCCTGGCTGGGCAGGGTGGCGGTGGAGCTGGAGGCCCTGCGGAGGCTGCCTCCCTCCACCAGGGTCTGTCACATGGAGGACAACATCCATAAACTCAAGGTTTGTCACCCAGGCTGTTTGGACGGAACCGGAATTCAAACGGAACAAGGAATTTCACCGATGTCTAATTAACGACCGCAATGTCCAGTGTTAACGAGCTCCTTGGTTCCCGCCCCGTCCAGGAGATGCAGAAAACCTTCAACAGCTACAAGTCTGTGATGATCAGCATCAACCTGAGTGGGCGGAGCTTGGAGCAGGGAGATAGTGCTGAGCTGCAGGAGCTGAAGGAAGCTGTGCGCTGTGCTAACCTCGGCTGGGCCCAGGCCTGCTCCAGCCTGGCCTGCTGGGAGGAGGGGCTACACAGCGCCCTCATGCAGTGTCAGGTGGGGAGACACACACACGCACACACACCTCCTGGTTTAGGTGCACTTATGATGGGGTTCATCACGTACAAACAAGCAGTACGTCACAAGACGCTGTTTGTGAACAGGGTCATTCCAGACCAAATTGACATGTGCGCCAATTTGTTAAGTTTAGAATGTGTTTGGGCTCTAATGTGTTTGGGTGGGTTTGGATGTGGCAACTAGCTTTGCTGACCTTTTGACCTCGGGCGTCCGGCCCCCAGGAGTTCCACGAGACTCTGCACTCGCTGCTGCTGTGGCTGTCCCGCGCGGAAAGCACGCGCTACGCCGTCAACATCCGCGACCGCTCCACTTCACGCTCCGCCCTCCTGAAGCACAGAGACACGCTCACGGTAAGCTCCGCCTCCCCCCCCATCAGCGCTGACACGGGAAGTCACTCGCTCCGGTGCTGAGCGTAACCGCGTGTGTCCGTCCTCTCCTGCGTCCCCTGCAGGCTCTGGAGGAGCAGTTGCGGGGGCGGCAGCTCCAGGTTTCCTCCCTGCAGGACATCTCCTCCCAGCTCCTCCTGGACACCACCTCAGACGACAGCGTGGAGGCCAAGGAGAAGGTCCACGTCATCAGCAACAAGCTGCGCCTCCTCCTGCGCCAGGTGGCCGGTGACCTGCTCCTGCTGCAGGACAAGCTGGTACATCTTCCTGAAACACCTCCACAGGCTGGCTCTCATTGGGTGTTTGGTTTACGTGGTTAAACGCTCCCTAACATTGACATGTGTGTTTGGTCGCCTGACTTGAACCGCTGTTCTTAATCTGTTAGTGCATCACCTGTTCATTTTGTTCATTTTGCACATCTGTTCATTTTGTTCATTTTGCACATCTGCTCATTGCATCATTTGCACTAATTGTACATACTTAATCACTTTAATGTTTGTTTTTTTTGTTTGATTTCTCAGAAATTCTCTCAGATGGGTTCAGCGGTGGACAGTGTGATCTTGGGATCTGTCAGCTGTCCTCTGTTGAGGAACAAGGTACGCTGCTGTACTGCACACAGAGCATGGAGGCCTACGCCTCCCACAGCAAACTAATGGAGCTTGTACTTTGCTAAGGAGCACTTTTGACGAAGCACTCAGCTCTCTCCACGGGTTGTGTGCTGCATGCTAGTGTTTCTAAAGGCTTTCAGCTTCATTCATCTATCACAGCTGCTGAATCACATGCTGCTTGAAATAGAATTACAGCTAAAGTTTTTGTTGTTGTTATGTGTGTTCTGCCTGTGTTTGTGTGTGTGCGCACGCCTGTCCATGCCTGTGTTTGCGTGTGTGTGTGACCCACGTGTTTTTTGCCTGCTTGTGCATGTTTGTGTAGGAATCTGGAATGGAACCTGCCGGAGAACAGGCCCTCATTTCTAAAAGGTACACTCGCTGTTCTAACACAACCTCATTCTGCTTTTCTAACACGACCTCATTCTGCCTTTCTAACACTTGACTTTTTACTGCTGTAATATGAACAATACAACAGTATTTCCATGTACTACTCAGTTAGCAAACGTTTTAATCAAAAGTGACATAGGGAGGGGAATTTGAATTTAGGACGTCTTGATCGGTACGAAAACCTTTGACCACCCAGCACATCACATCACATCATGTCGTGGCCATACCGAATATGTGTGTCAGTCAAGATGTCAGCCATGTTACATGTTTCCTGTTGATGGATGTGTCTTCTTCCCAGGGAGGAGGAGAGAGACTCGTCCCCAGCACGGCCCTTCCTCCAGCGGGTGCTGCGTGCCGCCTTCCCCCTCCACCTTCTGCTGCTGCTGCTGCTACTGCTGGCCTGCCTGGTGCCCATGTCTGAGGAGAACTACAGCTGCACCATGTCCAACAACTTCGCCCGCTCCTTCTACCCCATGCTGAGGTACACCAACGGGCCTCCGCCCACATGACACGCCCCCCCCTGCCCGCCTGCTCCCTGGAGCCCCTAACCTGCAGACTGGAGACCTTAAGGACTTGTTTTTTCTGTCTCTCAGCTGCAAAATGAATTTATATAAGAACATGTTTATATATTAACTTATGGTGTGAAGCAAATAAGCCATATCCTTGGTTGAGTTAGAAGTCAACCTTTTGATATGTTAGAAAATGCTGCCCTTCAAACCTTGTCTTCATCGTAAATACAAAGACATATTTCAAGATGTGTTTTGTCACAGACTTGTAATTGTAGTTTCTCATGATGATAATTCTGACGTGAAGCCTAGTACCAAAGGATCAGAGAGTATAGTGGTCATTTTGGACCACATTTGCTACAAACTAGGTAGCAAACTTTGTACATTAAGACGAAAAATGTTTTGGTTTGTGTGTTTGTTTGTTTGATTATTGCTGAGTAAGCAGACTTGCTTTAGTCTGTCACTTAGATTTTTGAGAAAGAAAAAAAAAATACCGTATTTTCCAGGCTATTTAGCACACCTGTATAAGCCGCACTGATAAAATTGAGCTAGAATTTTAGTTTTCATCATTGTCGATGATAGAATAATCCATAGATTGAGCACAGGGTTCAAAGCAAAACAAAAAAGTAGTGGCTTATAGCCCGGACAATACGGTATTTTAAATGACTTCATTCATAAAACGATGTACTAGCAGCTCGTTTGTATGCATTTGTATATAATGGAAAACTACTGCCAGAGACCAGGTGGATTGTTGGTAATGTGAGGACACCATGTCCACCCAGGTCTCTCTTTGTTAATGATCACATCAGGCTGACATGTAGGAGACATGTGCTGCCTCAGTACTGGACTGACTGCATTTTAGAACTGCAGCCCTGATAACAACAACAATAGTAATGCCCTTATCTCTTTTGAGCGCTGCTTTTAGTGAGTCAGATCGAAGTGCTGTTCTACCAGAGCAGATGATCATGAATGTAGAAAAAGTCAGTCTGAACTGAACGTGGCTATATGTCACAGTACAGATGCACAGTACAGATGCACAGCATAGCTGCACAGTACAGATGCAAAGCATAGCTGCACAGTACAGATGCACAGCATAGATGCACAGTATAGCTGCACAGTACAGATGCACAGTACAGATGCACAGTACAGATGCACAGTACAGATGCACAGTATAGCTGCACAGCTCTAAAGCGTTTGAGCTCACTGCTCTGGTTTTCCCTCTAATTGGCTTTGTTTACTTTGACTAGCATCTCGCTGTGAAATATGTCCTCAGTTCCCTCCCCTGCACTGCCCAGACTGCCAACAGAACACACACAGCATCTGTACAGTCTGGAGTTATTTTCTCAAAGCTTATTTAAGGGACGAATTGTATAGTTGCACATTTTTATTGACAATAAACATTGTTTGCCATGAATTCTTTTTTTTGTGCTTGATGTTCACACGATACAAATAAAAACATTTGTTGGTGTGTGGTTTATAGTCACACTTGACAGGTTTTTCAGACATCAAAAACACAAGCACCATCCAAAGTGCAGCGTATGTGTGTATGTGTGTTCGGTTGTGTTGTAAAGCAGTCGATGGGTCTGGCTGTCTTCTGAGGCCATGAGGAGGAGGTCACTGGCTGCGTCTGAACGAGGGTTGACTCTGGTACCAAGACAAGGGAAACAGCCATGGAACTGACCAGGTACAAAGTCTTTCTGTATGATGTTCTGCACCTCTCTTTTCACCAGCCGTATCTGGAGGAGGGGATCCCTCACTGAATTACTCCTCTTAAGATTTCTTATTGAGGGTTTAGGTTGGTTGAGTTCTTTGGGCATATGTGAAGCCCTCTGTGACGCTGCTTGTAAAGGGCTGTACAAATAAATGCTGATTCAATCTGAAAGACCGTTATGTATGCTATGTTGGGTTTCTAACAGTTGTCAGTTCTCAAGGTACATTTTCACACATGGACCTCGTTTTCCTTCATAGTTGTAAAACAGTGCAAATTATTCACCAAGATTCACCTACACACGTTGATTCAGGAGATACAAATATATTTTAAAATGATTTTTTTTTACTGGTCGACATACAAATAGGCACCTACTGTGTCACATCCTACAATAACCACAAAATCACAAACGACATGTCAATAATCAATACATCCAATCAACAGAAACAAAACGCAATTCACGGTTAAGATCTGTTTTTCAAAGACCAAATCAATCAGACCAATATCTTCTTCATGTTCCAACAGGACACCCTCAATGACCACTCTGGTTCCATCTCAGCCTTCTGGCCTTCCCAACAGGAACAGTGTCCCTCCCAGTGGACAGGAGAGCTCTCTGGGTTTATTCAGGTGTTTCTCCAGCTCATTCGTTCACCGCGCCGCAGTTACATGCTGGTTAGAACCCACTCTGCACTGTGCTCCAGCTCTATGCTGTGGGAGGGCAGCTGTGGGGACTGGATGTGGGGGGCTGGGGGCTCCACCACTGTAGAAGGGTCAGGGTGGTATCCAGGGTCTCTGGCCGGGGTTGCAGTAGCCTCGGCGGGGCAGGGGCTCGGGTTGTGAGCGGTGGCTACGTGGCTGCTCCGGGCTGTGTTAGCATCCAGCATCTCCAGCAGCAGGTCGTACAGCAGAACCACGTTCTTCTTCTTCATACTGGAGAGATGTTCCATTCCTTTGTTACTATGGAGACAGTAGAGAACCTCTAGATGTTTCGTGGCATTGCAAACAGGTTCGGTTATGTATTGAGGCCTTTTTCATGGCCTTTTTGAAGAGCCCGTTGTTCAAAGTAAAGGGCTCAAACTTCTTTCGTTCAAACTAAAGTGTAGTCAGCACAGTACCTGACGTGCCGGATATGAGAGAGCAGCATGAGGAGATGAGCCAGCCGGGCTGACTGCTGCTGGAAGGACAGGCCCAGTTTGGAGATGGTCCAGACCAGGGCATCAGTGACCGAGTCCAGCAGACGGAGCAGCTTCCCTCTGCTCTCCTGGTCCTCTGCTGTTTCTGGAGAGCTGGTGCACAGATCTGGAAAGGTGGGCATTCACACAAACACACAAGCACACACACACATACACACATGCGCACATGCGCACATGCATGCACACACACAAAGAAGCATTATGCCTGAACTGCAGTGCGAATTATGTAACCAGCCAAGCCCAACATTTACATTTACATTTTTTCTAGCAGGATAGAAACAGGACCTGTATTTCATGTTTATTGTTTTGAGGATGTTCAACTGATCAGGATTTACAACACTAGATGGAACTGGAGGAAAAGAAAAGGAGAAAAAAAAGGGGAAAAAAAGGGAACAGATCTTTCAAAAGTATAAATCTGACTTCTTACCACCGTCAGCACAGATCTTTCTCCCAGGCATGAAGCCACGCCTGTTACTCAGACTGAATAAATCAGAAATCGCTCTCTGAGTTGCTACACTGACTCTTCTGTTGGACAACTTGTACTCTCTACAGTGTGAGCAGGGTAAACAGAGAGCAGAGGCAGGGGTTGGGACCTGCATGGCGGGGGGGGGGGGGGGGGGGGGCAGCCAGAACTGAATGTTGAGACTCAAAATGACGCCAAAAAAGAAGTACCATCATCTTTGAACACCTGGAGGATGTTCAGGATGTTTCTAGCCATGTTATTTTCTTCTTCAAAATTTCAGATAGCAAATACCTGATTTCAGATAGTGACACTTGACAATAAACAGAAGGTAAAAGGATAGACTTATGACAGATCATTTTCTGTGTATTCGGCATAAATAAAAGTATTTGGATCTTTGTAAAAGCATCTTTATAAAATCCATAAGGAGTTAGTATGATGTTTTTGATGGAAAACACATACAGGAGTTAGTATGGTGTTTTTAGATGAATTGTTTTGGGGGGGGGTAGGAGGGACACATACAGTGAACCCTCGCTATATCGCGCTTCATTTAATACGACTTCGCTGCTTTGCGGATTTTTTAACAGTGTTTTTCAACAATGTTTTTTTTACAGCGCATTGTGCTCTGAATCCTGATTGGCTCAGGGGCTTTAAGGGCCTTAGGGAAACTAAGACCCACGTTCTTCTCTCGGGCAAAGCCTCCTGCGCAGCCGGGCGGACTGTGAAATACGCGAGAGACAATATTTCCTGTTTTACAAAACCGTTCTTTAAACTATCAGAGTTTTTGTTGAAAAACTTTCATATCTGTATTTATTTTGGGCTTTAAAACAAGTTTTGATGTTTTGTTTCATTCTATAGTACAATATTGCATTGTAAAATAATAGTAAAAATAAAGCTATCTACTTCGCGGATTTCACTTACTGTGGGTTATTTTTGGAACGCAACCGCTGCGATAAACGAGGGTTCACTGTACAGCATTTTCCAATATTTGAATGACACGTCCCCCCCCCCCATCCCCCCCGATTCCTACGTCAATTCCCTTACATATTTTTGGGCGCTTTTGTATTTGACTTTGTATTTGACTTTTGTATTTGATTTAATAAGGCTTAAAAGCCTTTAAAAAACAAACAAACAGCTCTTCATCTTTGTGCGGACATATTGGATGGACTCACTGGAGTTGAGGAGAATCATGGCCTTCAAGCACACATACTCTTCTCTCTGAAGTTTCAGCTCACGAAATCTGGAGGTGGCTGCCAGTAACATGTCAAATATCTCCATGATGCCTTCCACACATCTTCCCTCTTCCCTGAAGACAGAGAAAGAGAGAGAGAGAGAGAAAAAAAGAAAGAAAGAAGGAGAGAGAGAGCGGGAAGGGAAACAGGCAGAGTGGAACGTGGAGAGATACATATTATTAAGGGAGGTGAAATCATTATCGCTGTCTCCGTGTGCCTTTTTTGGTGCGAAAGGATTAGTGATGTCTTCCGTCCAGAGAACGAGAGCTGCCAGAGGCTCACAACAGCTCCAGGACACCAGGAAAATAAGCCCATGTTATGAGAACATGCCAAGGTTAGCTAAGCCTATAGCGATAGTTGTCGTGGCAGTGGAAAAGGTGAAACATGACCGTGCCCAGAGCAAAAACACTCTCATAGAGGGGCACGACTTCACTACGAAACCAGCTTGCAGTAAGAGCAAAGATCATGTCAATGATGTACCACCATCTCCCCCCCTCTCCCCCCCTCACCCCCACAGATAAGATCTTCTCAGGGTCAACAAATCCACCGGACCTACTTCAATCAACCTTGCTGCAGGTTAGAGACAGCTGTCCCTTTACTTCATGTTCATCTCTGAAGTTGAGAGGAGAAAATAGAAAATTGACTCTAAACAAGGTCAAAAAGCCAAACTGTGATTATCGCTGACGCACCAAACACTACATCTAGGACAGATATCTGGAAATGTGAATATCAGATTTGAACAACATTTGCAACCAACTTTGATATCTGCTCATTGAGGCTATGTGAGGTCAGTTCCTCTTCAGAATATAAGAGAACACACTGTTACCACAATCATGCTTATCTGCCTGCACACTGCTACACACACACACACACACACAAACTCTCTCTATCTCACACACGCTCACGCTCACAGTATGGTGGTGATTTCTGCCAGTTATGTACGTGAAGCCTGAGAGAGTGGGAGTAACTGGAGATGAGGAAAGAGAGAGCAGAGAGTCGGCCAAGACCCCCTCTTCCAAACAGCAGCATTATTAAAAAACGTGACCTTTGACAGCTCGATTCCAGTGTGAGCAGTGTGAGCCGTACCTGTTGATCTTGAAGTCAGGCGTGAATATGAGTTTTCCAGGGTGATCCACAGACCTCCACATCAGGCCCAACATCAGAACCTCCAGCCAGCAGCACTCCAACAGGTGCACCTGGTCAGCCAGACTGAGCTCCACAAAGCCTTCAGCACACACACACAGACACAGACACACACACAGACACAGACAGACACACAATATCTGATATTAGATGTTGAATGAGCATGAGGACAGCACACAGCCTCACCCAGACATCCATCCTACCTGGGATCTTTTTAGCCCAGCTGATCATGAGCACCAGCTCTTTGTCCGCCAGGTTGGTCAGTGACATCATCATGCTGGCTTCAGTGAACGGCTTCTTCATGTCCTCCATTAGATAGATGTCTGGGGGCTCTGCATCGATGATGCAGGAGATGAGCTGCTGGGGGCTCAGGGCTGAGGGCTGGCCCTCTGTCTGAGGCCCCTCCAGGAGCCTGGGGGCCTGGGGCACACGCCGATGCCTTGCCCCTCGATAGCTGCAGCGGTCCCGCCTCACTCCTGGAACAGGATACAAGGAGGGAGTCAGGGTGGCTGAGTGGTTAGGGAGTCAGGCTAATTATCAGAAGATCACCAGTTCAATTCCCGGCTGAGGCAACATGATGTTGTGTCTTTGGGCAAGGCACTTCACCCTACTTGCCCTGTGTTTGCTGTGAGTTACTCTGGATAAGAGCGTTTAGTAAATGATAGCAAGTAGGTCTCAAACCAGATCAGTGTTAATAGACTATCGTCTTGCAGGTTGTTGGAAGCTTTTGAAGGAGCAGGTGGAGAGCAGCTTACCACACTTCCTCATTCCTACTTCATAACACTTCCTAAGGCGACAGGCTTGGCAGCTTTTACGGCGGTTCTTGTCGATGGTGCACTGGTTGGTTGCTGGGCAGATGTAGTCATTGTGACCTAATGAGTGGAAAACAAGTCAGACAAAAAGCACTCATACGTTACAACATCTCTGCTAACCCAATATAGATTAATAAGGCCTTTTAAAATAAGGCCTTTCTTTTGGAGAACTCGACCTGATTCTCGGTAGAGAACAAATTGGAAAACAACAACACATCTGTTGTGAGAGAACTCCTGTAGAGAGTCGCAATACAGAACGATCCAAGTGACGGTTGGACACCAGTGGAGTCAAGCTGTGTGAACACTGACTCAACAGTTGTGTGGATGTGAACGCTACCTTGGATGCTCCTCTTGAAGAAGGCCTTGCAGCCCTCACAGGACCACACCCCATAGTGGTAGCCTGAGGCGTAGTCGTGACACACGGCGCAGAAGTGCATGTCAGCCTTAGCCACGGCTGTGGGGCTGAAAGCTTCCTGTCCGTCCTCATATCTCTTCCTCTGCAGTTTAGCTGGGTTTGGGAGTGGGCTGGTGGGAGACAGGAGCGTGTGCCACACGGGTTGGAGGTGAAGTGTAAAGAACTGTCAATCTGTGTGGAACTGTAGCCATGCTGTGTCACTGAGAATTTCACTGTAAAGCCCTTCAGATAAGAAGGTACTCAAAGGTTTTGTGGAAACGGATTACATCCAACTCATTCAATTAATCATTTAAGACATTAGATAACATAGCATTATTTAAAGAAAATTGCTTAGATTACTTTTGTTTGATGTGCTCAGTTTAAAGGGGAGCAATACAGTGTGAGGAACCCACCTGTCCTTGGTGAGGATGTGTTTTTTTTCGGTCCACCCAAGCTGTGTGTGGGCTTGGTTCACTGAAAGCCTGGGACTGGGGGCAGTGTAGGGCCAGGGAGGGCATGTTGTGATTGGGCCAGAAGAGGGAGGGGCTAAGAGGCGGGCCTAGGGAGGGGCTGTTGGAGATGGAAGGTCTGCTGTAGCCCAGCACAGAGGAGCCATAGAAGCCCATGGTTCCATGGTTCTGGCTGTACTCGTGGCTATTGTCCATGTACGGTGAGGGGATGCAGATGGCCCGACTCTCTGTGCTGCGTGGAGAGTTGTATATGGCAGCCAGGAGCGCCGGGGAGCCTCTCTTGTCGGGAGCCACTTCCAGAAGCTGGTTCTGGAAAGTGGAGTCCGAACTGCCCCCCGGAGAAGAGGCCATGCTGGGGGCGAGTTCTGGGGACGGAACCTTTTCAGGGGCTACCTCCTGCGTCGCTGACGGGACACAATCACTGGAAGATCCTTCAGGTTGGGGAACAAAATAATGGAGAGAGAGAGGTGTAAGGTTACCACTCAAAGACAACCAGCTGTACGAAGCGTTTCTAGAGAACAAGCAAACATATTTGCTGAAATTGTCGTCTGTATTGTTCTACATGTGACAAGGTGACAGTAAGATCTTGTTTACAAGACTGCATAAGATGGTGAGCAAACCACCGCCTACATCCTACATGAGAGGATGTCTGATCTGATTAGGAACAGACGTAAAAGGATGTGGTTTCATCCAGACAGCTCTATTCTGACTGGCTTCTTTCTTCCATTTCCTCCTTTTATCGTTATGAAAAGTGTGAAATAATATATATTATTTTAATTTTTGCAAGCCTCCTCTTTTGGAGCATAATAATAACTGTATTTATTGTGTCAGCAGAACAAGAGCAAGGTGCTACAGTAAGTCCTTTCCGTAAGAAGGACTGTTCCCCCCCCCCCCCAAACAGACCAGTCGGTGCAATGTCTGACTCAATCACTCTACACACCAAAAAAGTATCAGGATAAAGCAGTTGGCAAAACACAAAATGAAGAATTATCATTTCGTAAAGTAAATATTTCAGAGGCCTTGAGTTGTCTCCTTGGACACACACACATGCTCTCTCTTTTTCACACGAACACACACACGTGCACACACACACAAACACGCACGCTTTCTCTTTCACACGTACAGGCACACACACTCTCTTTCACACATACACATGCACACACTCTCTCTTTCACAAGTACACACGCGCACACACACACACCCAGCTATCCAGATGAGGTAATGGCTCTCTGTGTTAAAGGTTACCCGACAGAAGCCTACTTTTCCTGCATGTCTGTAGACTTGACTGCCTTCCTAGTCACACAATATCATACCAGAGCAGTGGGACTGATTCTGCAGGCTGGGCCTAAATGCATGTTAATCAGTGCTAGCTAGCAGCATGGGAAGATCTGGGGGAGATCTGGGTACAGGGCTGGTTGCTGCAGGTTTTTCAGAACAAGCTACTGCTTACTTATTAAAAACAAGGACTCCAAATAACTAAATAAACAAGATATACTTTTTGTTTCTATTTCCTTTCCTTTTTGTTGAAGAACCCAGAACTATGAGATATGTATGATATCAGAATTCTTAACAATCCTGGAAGATCACATGCACTTGACACATGCACTTGACAGAAGTACATTGCCATTCAAGTAGTTGTTTAACTCGGATTTGTTAATTTTCTATTTTCTGATCGAAATTGTGAAACAGTACAGCCTGCTACCCTTTATAACATCAGAGAACAGAACGCTGATGATCAAACTACACCAAACCTTCTGGACGTCAACAATCCTGGTCAAAAGATTCTAATCGAACACAATTCATCTCTAGTACCATAACCACTTCACCCCATATACAAATCCCAGAGCAGCTATTTCACGTATACTGAACACATTTAGTTATATATATATATATATACTGTAGTATATATCAAACATACAAAATCTAACATTGAGAAGAATGGAGTCACTTACTGTTCCATGCTGTGGATAGGGACCAGGGGTTATAACTATTGACAGACAAGTGTGTTTTGTCAAATGGTGGCTGTCTACAGAATTGGTCTTTGGACAGGCGGTCCAGTTAGTTTGGTAACAGGCTGGCAGTCCTCCATAGCAAATGAGACAGAGAGCAGCACAGATCAAAGGGCATGCTGTCTGTGATGTTTATTAGCATGCTTCAGGAAGACAGACTATTCTTAGGTAGACTATTCAGGTCGTACAGATGTATACCACAAGCACGGTTCGATGTGCAAAGCACACATGCACAACAGTAAACGGTTACAGGCATGTCTCCATGCAGTCTGACTGAGTGGCTGACTGAGTGGCTGAAACTGTTCTCTGATTTCTGGTTCCCCTGGATAGCAAACTAGAAATAAGAAACCATCCAAAGAAAAATATCCTCTTCTGTTTTGTTTTAGCAGTTTAATAGCTTCCCCCCCCCCCCCCCACACACACACACACACACACATAAACACACACTTAGACAAATACACACCCATTAAATGAGAGTACACAGCCAGTGGCACATACCTTTGCACAAAGACCACAAAAAAACTATTTATCCACTAATTGACCTGCCTCAATAACGACATGGAAACGCTTCAGAAAAGACTTGTCTCAATTTGAAGCAAAATGCTTCAGCCAAAAAAACTCTCAGACCAGATTTAACAGAGTGTGTGTGTGGGGGGGGTGACAGGGGTTGTGGGGAGGGGGGGGGAGTAACAGCCCCAAGTGAAAACCCAAAAGGGAGGGAAAGGGAGTGAATGAGCGAGCCAATAAGAATGATTGAGGCCCACTGAGTTGGGATACTTTACCTGTCACTGCCGTCCTCTGTCCAGCATCCTGGGCTTAAATCATCCCTGTTCAACCATCATCCACCTGCCAGCCTGCCTGCCTTTACCACTCTACCATCACACACACAATTGAAACACCCAACTCAAACACTTTTCAACAACCTTCCTCAATAACCGTTTCCCCCTTGTATAACCGTGTAACTACTTCATAGAGCTGTTAAAAAAAACTGTGAGTAAACTGGTGACAGAATATGTTCTTGTGAATCGCCTCCTGGAGTGAGCAGTTGCAGCCAGCTTGAACTGGTGGATCGACTTTAGCCAGGTTCTTAGAGAGGTGTGTTCCTTCGAGAAACATACGGTTCTCATCCATAAGACAAATGTGTTACACACACACACCTGCACGCTGGAGTTGCAAGTTACACACACATACCTGCAGGTAGGAGCTTCAGGAGACACACACACACACACACGCACTCACCCCATCGTATCATAAATCCAGCACCAAAAGCCCTAGGACTCTGTCATTAGAAAAACGAGAAATGGGGCAGTTCTTCCTTCCAAAGGGCTGGACCCACATGGATGCTCTGGAGGGATATTATAGGTATGCAGTGTGCTCTGTCTGTGGGATAACAGACCGGCTCAAAGGGTCTTTTTACAGTGTGACCTTGAATTGCTTGCCGATGGAATGCTGTTCAATCAGTCGAATTGCTGGAGGACGGAAAGAGATGCGTAGATTCGGCCTCCATGTTATTTTAACAAACTACAGGATTTCCCCCCTCCCACACACACACACACATACAAACAGTTGAGTTATTTCAGAGTAAAATAGGAGAAGATCTCCAGTGATTAAAACACTGAGCAGCCTCAAGGCTATCCTGTGTGACAGTGCATGTAAATCCTCATTGATTTTTAGGTCTCCTGATAAGACACACATTGATATGGAGCTTTTTGTTCATATGATGACTGAGAAATATCCCACTGTATGATAGGTGTGGAGAGTAAACAAGATTGCAGGTTAGAAGGGGGAAATGCAGTGATGGAAAATAGTTTCTCTTCGGAAAGAAAAAACTGGACTGCTGAAAAGTTTCAATATTTAAGGTTGTCAGGTCTGCATTTGAGTTTAATGTTACTGTATTTACCTATTGTTACAGTATTTTACAGTATGTTACCTAAATAAGGCAGACATTTGTCTTCAAACTGGTTGTCAACCTTTTCTACGTCTCAGTGTTAGTTCACCGTAATTTTAAAACTCTCAATGTTTTTCTTTAATGTGGTTCTCATATATGTATTTGGAGATGAATGCTTACATAAATAATAAAGTTTAAAATGAAATATAAACGATGACGCAGAGTAACAGTAAAAACGAAGTAAAGATGCGAATTAAAGGCTGTTTCAAGGTTTATGATTTCCCACCCTACATATAGGCTATAACTACCAATCGTTAGTTTCATAGCATAGTTGCCAAAGTCAATTTGGCCAAGAAATTACTTTTTTGCAATGATGCTATTATATACAAAAAGTATTTCGTTAAATATATTATCCTACCATTCCCTCCCTTTCATACAGAATCAGACATCGACATTGTACTTTCACTTTTATAAGAGTTTCAAAGAATGAAAACTAATAGATTACATACGAATCTGCAACTTTGTTCCTCGAAGTTCGAAAAGTTCTCATCCAGATCATCCAGTGAGCTGGTTCAGATCATCCAGACTCTGCAGATCACCCAGACTCAGCGGGTTCAGATCACCCAGACTCAGCGTGTTCAGATCATCCAGACTCAGCAGATCAGCCAGACTCCAGTCAGTCACCCCGGGAAGGGAGTGTGCCGCGTGTCAGACCAGCTCAGCAGCGCTCATCTACACCTTCATTTTCTCCATGTAACCCGTTTTATAAGACCCTAAAGTGACGTCCTAACCACACCCACTCTTCCTGCAGCCTCGTTGGTGAGCGGTGTAACCAGAGGCATTGGAGTTGCCATCCGCTATAGACTCTACCTTCGAAAATAATCACGTAAAACCAGCAGGCATATGAGCGTATATTTGCTTCGAATATTTACTTTTGATTAAACATCCATTGACTTATCTCATGTTTTTAAACCAGTGGAGATGATTTCCTTACTATCTGTTTAGTAGACTTGTCTTCATCGATGACGTCAAGACTGAAGTAAAACGATCGGCTGCTTATCAAACTGATCTGCATTGAAAATCTGAAGCTCTGCTCCATATTGTAACGATGGCGTTAGAGCACTTTAATTGAATGGATGCTCAATAAACTGACGCAGAGAAGAAGACCCTTTTTTAATCCTGTGTCCCACGACTACAGGTTTATTACTACATCATCGATCACCTGTGAATGCCAACAACAAGCCATTAACTCACATACCACTCACAGTTATGGCAACAACAACAACTTAAAATTACTAATATCTATGCATCATCCACTGACAAACCTAATCAACAGAACAACAACACTCAACATTAACTAAACATGAAACAAGTATGTGAATGCCACCCACAATCCTTTGCGCCAACAGCGCGAGTTAACACGCGACCAATTCACGGATCGCTACAATATTATTGCTGTTGATGAAACCTCATGATGGGCCAGGAACTGACTAGGTACTGTGGACTGAACCTGCTGCAGCTGCAGGTGAGGAAGGAAGGATTACATTATAATATGCAAGTCAAGGCTACATCTGGTGGGCGTGGCTAGAATATTATTATTTGGGGGGGAGGGGTGACGTGCAGATTATATAACCTCTGTAAACTAGGTCCACCTGCTCTAGGCCTTGAACCTGAGTATCCAGCATGGGAGACAGACACTCTCCCAAGGAGGCTGTCGGCTGCAGCCTCTAGCACCAGTCCCTAGGCCTAGAGCATCATCTCAGATCAGAGCAGTGAGGTTTTACTCACACAGTAACTAAACTATATGGCCTTCATTACAACTGCATTCAGTTTTCCAAGAACCAATTTTGCAGATGGAAAATGTCACTGTTGAACTAGTTCATATCCTAACTATTAAATGAAAAGTACATTGTTGCCATGCTTTCTCATTTGTGTTCCTTCTACACTGTGACATTTACATTTAGTCCTTTAGCAGACATTTAGTCATTTACATTTAGTCACTTAGCAGACGCTCAATGAAGTGCTGAACAATGCTGTACAAATCTGTCATTAAATGTATTTTAGATTTGTGTTGCTGAGCGGAGGAGTGTCATGGCTGACCCTTCTTCTGTCAGAAGGTTTGAGGGCTCTCTGAATCGTCTGGCAGGACAGACTGCTCCGTCCCTGACAAGAAGCTAAACAGCGTTTAGCATGCACAGCCAAGTCCCAAGGCTGGTCTTTACAGACAACAGACCAGCACACATCTGAAGAGGGTTCTGAGAAGCTGTACGGGTTCATTTGAACTGCAAACCAAAGGTTTGTGTGTTTGTGTGTGTGTGTGTGTGTGGGGGGGGGGGGGGGGGGGGGGGGGGGGGGAGGGGGGGGTGAATACACTATTTCACCTGTAGAACCTTACTTTAGATGTACAGTAGACTTCCTCTAAAAAAACGGTCCATGTCTGTGTGTGTGTGTCTCTCTATGTGTGTCTCTGTGTGTGTGTGTGTGTGTGTGGTGGCCAAGGTCTGATTGGAGAGCATGGGCCTTGGGTGTTGATTAATGGCTAAGTGTTCCCTGCATCCAGAACGCTTTGTAACAGAGAGCCATTGAGCCGAACCGAGAGCCGAGCCGATCATTTAAAATGAAATGTGTGAACACAACCCCCCCCACACACACACACACACACACACATACTCACACACACATGGATTAGACTAAATCACCTTGACAAGACACAGGGTTTAATTTGGTTCAAATTCTGTGTAGATGGACTCATCTCATTCATGAAGAGAGTCGGTTGGTGATCTGAGCTGTGACCTTGGAACAAGAACTGCTGTGTATTTATGCCAATCAGTGAGTTGACAAAATCACACATTTGTGTGGAAGGCACAGTATATTTACCATTTGTTTTATCTGAAGTGTAGAATGAGCTAGACTGATATAAAATGATTGTAAGGATACTGCAAAGGTTTAAAATGGAGGGAAAGCACTTTGACCCTGATTTACTTTGAAACTCATGAATGAGATTCGTAAACAAAGCCAGATGAACATGAGGTTTTATACAAAGGACTTATGTTCCCAGGTTCTTTGTGGAACATGGCAGGTGCAATGCTTGTAAAAGGCTTAAAACATAAAAAAAATACTGTAAAGAAAATTAAACGCTGTGCAACAGGATACTAGATCTTAAACAAAACGAAGACACACATTTAGACCTCCTCATAAACACTCAACTTCAAACACTATCACACAAGACCTATAGTGGTATATTATCAGCTTCATCTTCAGCAATAAACTCAAAGATTTATTAATTTTGGGATGGTTACAGTAAAAATAGATTTAATTCGTGTTCTCAGCTGTAACAGGAGAGAGGTGTTTGCGCAATTTAACAAATCCTGAGAGTTTTCTCTTTCTAAGCTCTGAGGCAAGACTGAATATTCGTGCAGGCAAATCAGACATTTGTTTCCAAAAAGTCCAAATGTCTTTCATTACTGATGAATCTAAAAGTGGAAATTTAATTTTACAGTTGTTCCCCAGATAGGGAGAAGACTGTCTGCCTGTCTCTCCCCTCTCTCCATCAACTCACATGAGAACTGACCGACACTACTCCAAAGAGCTTCTTTCTCCTCCAGAAAATAAATGACACTATTCACGGCTGAACTTTTTTTCCGCTGTTGGGATCGCACTACTTCTGATAATAGAACAGAAGGGGGTTAATACGAGTTTGCCAGTGGTGAAGTATGTTCCCAGATAAAGACGTCTCTCCAGCGTCTCGTACTGCTGCTTCTTATTTTTCCCTCAGAAAAACTTTTCAATGGCCTGAAATTGAAATTGTGAACAGAATCATAGTAGCCAGGAACACAAAAGAGAGGGCCACTTAATAAGAGAGGACCCAGCCCCCTCTGTCTGCTGCTGTATTACTGTAACAGACACAGGGGCAGCTAGGCTGCTTCACACTCCAGTCCATCACAGTATGAAACATCTACTGTATATCACTGGGTAGAATCCTCAATTCCCCCCCCCCCCACCCCCCGGAGACCTTCAATGGTCTCACCCTGCCCTGTCACCTTGCTACCTTTCTCCCTGCCAGAGCTTTGCTGTCAGTCAACTCAGCAACTAATGCATTTACAAAGGTTTTATTATAACCATGCTGTCAAAATCATTCAAATCATTTCTAGGCTTGAATGCTTCGGCAGAGGATTGTGTCTGTGTGTGAGTGAGTGTGTGTGTGAGTCACTGCCAGACCTATACTGTCATCTTATGCAGTCCAGGCAGGTATTTGTGAAAGTATGTTAACCCCAAAGCAACTTTCTAAAAAAGACTCCTCACTGACTTCAGACAGGAGCACTGGGATTGCATAGATAAAGATAAATCACAAGCTCAGTAGCGTCATCTACTGAGAACACCTGAGAAGGCATCCTTCATACATGACCGTCTTTTTCCTGGAGGGCTAAAATACTTCATTTTCATTCCAACTTGGTTGATGAAATCTAAGATCACCACAGTGGATGGAGCTAAGTACCACAGACTGAGTGACAGTTGAGATTTTTTTTATTATAAACGGCCGCCAGGAAACTATCAGGAGGAGAAAAACCAAACATTTCCCTTGTAGCTGTACTGGTTACCAAAATAACCAAACTGAAAAATAAGAAACATAAACTTGCTTGTATATGTCCACAATGGTCAATTTGATCCTTTAGAAGGCATCAGTAGACAGTACAGGTTCAAATTCAAAGAACCTTCCCCACGGGACTGGAGCACAGCTTGTACTTTGAAGACTTAGTTTCATAGAATATTCTATGAGAAGTTCCTAGAATTCATCAGGTGGTTCACTACCTCTTCAATCAACAAATCAAGACACGGCCAGGTAACAAGGGATCTCCATAGTTACAGAGAGCAGGCGTTCAGTTCCAGGAATACTTTGGCTCAACTAGATAAGTTTACCTCCCCGGCAAGAATTGTTGGCCTACCGCACTAACCATAACACAACAGTAGAGGGCAGTGTCTTCCTGTAGTAGAATCCAACAAATCTCTTCCCCCTGTGGGATTTATCAAGACTGTTACACGTCACACGAAGACACTGTTTCAAAGAGAACCAGCCAGTCAGTACAGTTGCTGCCTGTTTCTCTAACCTCTCTCTTTCTTTTTGTGAACTCTTAGTTGTGGTATGTTCTTTCCATAAGTGCTCGGTACAGCACGGCATCAAGCCTATTGTCCCGGGACTACACCATCCTGGAGCACTGGAGACAACACCTTTAAACTACGATACACACAGCAACATACACTGACATCAACTCTTCTGTAACCATTGGAATTGAATATCACTGAATTACTGCTGTTTGTTCAGATCAATCTGTTCATATTTCCATCTCACCTATAGTACCTACACACTAAAACCTATTCTGTGTTGCACTGCGAAATCCAATCAGATTATAATTGTATAATTCACAACAGTTACATAACCTCTCCACCGATATGGCCACACAATAGAGCAAAGCTCCTGCAGTAGATTGTGTAACCATCTTCTCCTCTAACGGTTGGTGTTACTCTTCATTAAACACCACACACCGGTTTCTGGTCACATGCACACAACAGCACGCTGTGGCCCTCAAGAACTCACACAATCCACTGCTTTCAAATCCAATAAGTATCCCTCAGTGAAACCAGCTAATTGCTATGCTCATTGTGGTGGGCACGGTTACACGGCATTGTTTTCTCATATCCATGTTTGGTTGCTATGGCAGGGGAGGCATGGTAACCCAACGTTAGGATCCAATACCCCATATATATTTTAAATAGGAAATTGGCGCTGTTGTAGTGCAGGCTAACTATATGCTTTCCATGCTGCTTACGGTGTTACCTCAGGGATGTGGATTACTGTGCTAGGAGATCATAACAGAGAGGTTCCCGCACAGTTGAAAGTTAGCGTTAGTAGTTCGCCCACTGTCCTGTGAGCTGGTATCAGCTCATTCATCATAGAACTCCAGGCGATGAAGTTAAAGGGGCTGCGCTGCACAAAATGAAAAGAGTCCAGTAAAACACACAGCACGGTCCTTAGATCAAGCAGGGAGACGAGCATGAGCTGCTTTATGGCGACAGTAACAGGCCTGACGCTGCCAAAACCAAAAACGACTTTGCGTGGCTCTCTGCTGTCAGCTAATTGTGCCACCTGGGGATCTTGGTATGGAAACGGCCATGGAGGGAACCAGGAGTGTAGGAGTTTGTCCCAGTGCTGGCTCACACAGCCCCCACCCCCCCCCCCCCCCACCCCCCCCCCCCCCCCCCACCACCCGTGGAGCTCCTTCCTGGCTCGTTCCGCTGCCATTAAGAGCGCAGTGAAGACATACGAGTAAAATGACCACCGGATTACAGATGCATTCTGGTTTTTGGGCCACTCTGTAAATTCACTCTCAGACTCTTAAGTCAGGAAGCCACAGCAGCAGTGAAAGACCAGCAGTCATTTATAGACGTCAGTGACAGCTCTGCGCCCGCACGACTTCCTGTGGGTGGCGGCCAATGGCAACAAAGAGAGAGAGGGAGGGGTAGTGTTGGATGGGAGTTATGGCAGCCTTTTACTTTCCTATAAATCGTGTGACAGAAAGGCCGTCCGGGCTCTGTTCTTGGCTGGGGCCTCCATTGTTGCCGTGGTTTCAGAGAGCCTGGCTCCTGTGGTTGGACAGATGCTGTGAGAACCTACCTGTGTTCTCCGCGTGTTAAGTCAGCAGCCCGCTCACTGTCCCAGCAGCCCCTCCTGTCCGGGCCCAGGGCTTCCAGCACACAGCCACAGACCTGATCCCACCTGATGGCACAGGCTTCCTGAACCCACAATCCAATCTGCTGAGCCACACGACTGAAATCCTCCCCCCACCACCCTCGAGTCCCACCACAAACTGACGTATCACCATACAAAATAATCCATCTTGCCATTGAGTGTGTTCCGCAACTGTTCTGGTGCCTGTGTGTTGCTGAAAGTCGGTTCTCTGCCTGATGTCCTCAGTGGTGATGAAACAGAACATTTTATTCTTATTACCAGTAGTGGTGGATGGAAAAACCCATTTGACAGGCTGGGGGCCACTCTGGGTGCCCCCATGTCTCCACATTGTTGTGTCTCCTCTCCACTCCTCCACAAGACCCACGCTCGCTGTGGCTACATCATACGCTGGCATGGACATGAAAACCTTTGGGAGTTTTTGGATACAAAACTATCACCACATGAGAGTAATTATGGCATTAGAAAAAATTATAGCCGTTTATAAAAGCCTCTTTTAATCAATAAATCAGGCCGGAATAAAAATGTCAGCTCTTTTAATGCTAGACATTGCGGCGATGAAGTTGTCCGTGAAATCACGTTAAAAGCCATTTCAGCACAGTAATAGGACGGATGGTGTTGCACATTCGATTTCAATTCTTTCAGTCGTACCTAAAAAGTGTTAGACTTACAAGTAAGCAAGTCGTTATCCCTGACGAAACTTCAGATGTCTTAATTTTAGGGTTCTCTGTCGTAGGTCGCAAAGACAGGCTTGACCTCTGTGCTATAGGTTGTTTGACCCTTGACCTATTAGGTCACCCATCAGAAGTTTTAGGATAGCCTGACAACTGTGAAAACACATTTAAACTGTACGCCCACTCCGCCCCCTAACTTGTTCCTCAGTCCCTTCAACAGCACAACTGAAAATGCAGTGAAGAGTCTGAAGAGGAGACAAGGAGATCAGCTTACAGCTGCATCTGTCTGCCCTCAGTCCACCACAGCCTGCTGCTGCTTATCACACGGCTGTCAAGCCATCGCTCAACACAGAGCCCCAACCCTGACACGCTTACACACACACTTACACACACACTTACACACACACTTACCTACACACTTACGTACACACACACATGCATGAAAATGCATACACATACTCACATGAAAACACACACAGACAATCACATGTACCAATACAGGCTAAAACAGAAACACACACACACTGAAACAAATAACATTGCAAGCTCAAACGTACCCACACTAAGACACTCATACAAACAATCGTCTGTAACAATGCAGGCTCTAACACACACAGTTGTCCCCATCCACACTCCACATCTCTCTCTCTGTCTCTCTCTCTCTTCCCAGCCATCACCTGTTCAGCTCCGTCAAACTCACATCTGAGGCCTGAGCCACACAAACATGGTCCTGAGGGTAAGGACTATAGGTAGTGAGCACCAGTCCCACCCTCCCAGCACAGCCCTGGTCCCACTCGCCCAGCCCTGGTCCCACTCCCCCCAGCCCTGGTCCCACTCCCCCAGCCCAGCCCTGGTCCCACTCCCCCAGCCCAGCCCTGGTCCCACTCCCCCAGCCCAGCCCTGGTCGCACTCCCCCAGCCCAGCCCTGGTCCCTCTCTCCCAGCCCTGGTCCCTCTCTCCCAGCCCTGGTCCCACTCCCCCAGCCCAGCCCTGGTCCCTCTCTCCCAGCCCTGGTCCCTCTCTCTCAGCCCAGCCCTGGTCCCACACTGCCAGCCCAGGCCACACAATGCCAGTCCTACAACAAGCTGTGCACCCCCCTAATTTGGGTTAGCACTAAATGACTCCCCATCTGCAATACCACTGAGCCCAAAGTGTAACCTCATGTGAACGTCATGTTTTGGGTGACAAACAACACAGACACACAAACACACCACCCTCCACACACACTGAGAAATGATTCTCTCACCAATCAGCTGTGGTTCCACTGATCTGTGGTTCCACCAATCAGCTGTGGTTCTCATGAGAGCAGTGGCAGGACAGGGTGACAGTGGTTATGCAAGGCTGGAAAACAAAAGCCAAAATCCTAAAAAGTGGGTGTTGTGTTTTTGTTCGAAGAAGCTGGGAAGGATACAGAGACTCCACAGGATTGAAAGATAAGGAGATAATGTAAACGTTACAAGCAGAGACAGAGACAAAAAGAGAGACATAAATACAGACAGAAGAGAGAGAGAGACAGAAAGAGAGACAGAGCAACAGACTGAGACCGAGAAAGAGAGAAATAGTTTGCAAACGAGAGAGCGAGAATGAGAGTTTGAGAGTGAGAAATAAAAGGAGGGGTACTGTTGTCACTCCACCTGTCTGAGATGAGGGTCTATGCGTGGTGTCTGTATTGTTAGACTTCCTTTATGTGGTTCAGTGGCCCCAGGATGTGCTAAAGCACCGGGATATCTGCACACACATCCTGTGGCACACAAAGCCGTACGGCGTGGCTGCGGAGATCAGAAGATTACCCCGGCACTGCCGGTGTGTTTAAGTAAGACCGAGAAACCTGAGCAGAGACAGTGTTTGATATATCAAGCCTAACGATCCTGTTCTTATCGCCTCCATCGAGCCAAGTTGCCCATTACAGCCCGTCTTGGTTACACCCTCCACATGGCTGTTGTTGTCTAACACACTGGCCACGAGAGTAACGCCTGCTCCCACAGCCCAGCAGGCCAGCCGCACACCTGCGATGGCAGCAGAGCAATGTCAGCCCTCCTGCCTCCCTGTTCGGAGAACTCCTTTCTCTGTGGAACCACACCAACTGCACTTGGCCGGCAGGTCTTGAGAAGTGGAGCAGGGAGCACACAGCCCGGCCAATCACCTCATCCAGCTCTCCAATGCACCTCACCATAAGTTGACTGATGTGTTTGTGAGGATGAATACCGACACTTGTTAGGTGCACAATGGGAGCTGGTATCCATTGTTGCTTCAAGATGACAGGCAGAATCGCCTTACTCCCAAGTGGACAAAAGAAGGTGCATTGATATGGTATTGTGTGTCGGTGTGGGAGAGGCATTTTGTTGGATATCCCTGTTACCTCAGCTCTTTGTTATGTTGCTCTCTGCTGTCACAGCAGATTTAGTTTCTCCAAAAAGACCCTGCACAACAAAGACATTTAAAGCTCCGAAAATTCTCTCCTTTTCGCCCAAACTTGCTAGTGAGTGTTAGCTCAAAACAAAACCGACCAAACGCCCAGGATCACAGCCCCACATATCTCCGACCGAAGTAAGACCCCTTGAGAGGTTTACGCAGAAAGATCTGATCTGTCCAGATGAGAATTGTTGAGGGTTGTTCGCTGGAGAAAATGACTTAAGGGCAATCATAAGGCCTTTGGTATGCCCGATTTGAAAATAGTTGCCTCATTTGTGGTTAAGTGGCCTTTTGAAATGTGAGATGTATTGTTGCAAAATATGCGTGAAACAGGAACAATTTCACAGAAGGAAGCTGATGGCGAGCAGAGTGTGTGGTTGGTCTGACCTCTGGAAGAACCTCCCTGCTAGCCCATGTGTCTCTCTGTTGCTAATTGATTCCAGTGTTTTGAACAGTTGTTGTCGTCCCCACCCCCCGTCCCCCCGTCCCCCCGACCAGCAGCAACCCCAGTCATCCAAGACCATACTGTCCCTGTACAGGCCCACACATTTCATGCAAACATTCACAGTTACAAGTAGATCCATGTTAATGCCCACTGACACACACACACACATACACACACACAGAAAACACATGCCACTTAGCAGCCAACTGCAGCAGTCGTTTCCACTCCGCAAGAGAATCAATAACATTTCAGAGGCCATTCCCCATGACCCCCCTCCCTGAGACTGAAGAACAGGTGATCAACCTCAAATGGGAGAGGAGGGGGGGTGGAGGATGGAGGCTATTCATCACCCAAGGACAGAGTGTCTGCTTGTCTGCCTGCCTGTCTGTCTGCAAACCTGTCTGCCACCCTGCCTCCCTGTCTGTCTGATAGCCTGCAAGCCTGCCTGCCCTGCCTGTTTGTCGGTCTGATAGCCTTCAAGCCTGTCTGTCTGCCTTCCTTGCAATCCTGTCGCCCTGTACGCCTGTCTGTCTGTCTGTCTGCCTGCCTGCCTGCCTGTCTGCAAGTGTGTCTGTTAGCCTGCCGATCTGTAAGCCTGTCTGCCTGCCTGTTCAAGGCACTGACTTGAACTTCAAGAGCGGCTAAACAAACTCTGGGCCTCAGGTCAGGCAGCAAGGCCACACTACAGCCTGCATCCTCTCCCCGTCCATGCAGCTCTTCACACCACAGTACAAAGGACAAACACAAACCTTTACTTCAGAATCGACTGCCACAAACAGCGGTCGGATAGTAATTACTACAGGATGAGATCACTATAGTCAGGCCGTAAATCCAAAACGATTAAATGAATCGCCCGATAGTTCGGAAATAAATGATGTGTGATTCACGTGTGTGATTCACATGGCTGCATTATGAAATGCATTCCTCATGCATTCTCCTGTTTCATGGATATAAACCCTCCTAGTTGTCCGTATTCCTTGTCGCGTGGGAGTGAGTGAGACATCCACACCTCCCCACCCAAGGAGCGGCTCTCAATCCTGTGAGGGCAGAGCGCCAGCCTGAACCAGTCAGAGGCCACAAACCTCCTGACCTCCTCAGACAAGCCCACACTCACACACAGCAACACTTGAACGCTGCTCAGCGCTCAAAGCCAAAGGTCAATTACTTAACGGTTCCTCTGAAGAGTCATCCGTAACGTCTTCCTGAGGACCTCTTTTAGAAACACTGCAGCTCCGTGGAGGTCGTCTGCCCCTTTTCCTCCTCGTCCAGAGGGGGGCGCTATTGACAATCATCGGTCTTTACATTTGAGGGGGTCGTCTCCTGTTGACAGCAGTCCGTCCTACCTTCATGAAGATGTGTTCAACAAGTTCAGGATAGATAAACTGTGTGTTGTACGCCAACCAATCCGATTTCTGCAATCTAAACAAATTTGCACAACTGTGATTGCTGGAAGCTTCTGTCTCCTGGTCACTCTAAGCACACAATCAGTAGGTGCACGAGCATAAAGATCGACATGAGACACACTCAGACCATCTAAGTAGCAGATGGGACGTCCAGCTCTATCATAACAGATAAGCCCTCTGCTGCTAATACAGGTAATCATGAACACTGTGGTCCAACCCAGATTATAGGTCCAGCCCCTGTGAGTAAGCCTTGACCTGGGGCCCCCCAGGGCCCCGCAGAGCAGGGTGACACACCTCTGTGGTCAGGCTAGCTGGCTGGGAGTCTTAGGCTCATGGAAGTGTCTGATGAGAGGGCGCAGCACAACCTGTCTGTTCCCAGCAGACTCCTAAACTGCTCCGCACACACGCAACCGTGCAGGCGGCTGGAGGTAGCCAGGGCATGCCCAGACATGCAAGTTGACCCTGCCAGAGATGCGAGGATCTGGAGGAATGTGTCTGTGTGTCTGTGTGTCGGAGTGTGTGTGTGTCGGGAGGAGACGGAGGGTGGGGCAGAGAGGTGTTAGACGGTGCAAAGGTTGCTCAGTGGAAGCGGTGGACATCCTGTAGGTATCTCCTAGGAAGGCCCAGCTGCATAGACAGTGTTGGGTTACGAGGCTTTAAATCATATTAGCGTGTTCCTGTTTACACGGATGCCTCTCTGACACCAGAAGTCGTCATTTTTCAGCGGCCTAGACTCAGCAGTGTGGCCTCAGGAATCTGGACTGGGAAACGGGGCGAGGGGCAACGCCGGAGGAGTCATTTGAAACCTTGGTTCAAACTTAGGCCCTTGTTCAACTCTGCGTTGCAAGAAAACATATTCTGGGATTGTGAACGAGGCTGTTTATTTGATCGCATGCTTGCAAGAGAATTGACAGAGAGAGAGATAAGCAGAGGGTATGGGAGAGATTGAGACAGAGAGAGACCAAGAGGACAGAGAGACAGACAGACAGAGGGCAGGACAGTGAGACAGACAGCACTGTGGAGACAGAGGGACAGAGAGACAGACCCAGACAGGGCTGGAAACACACTGAGAGACAGTAGTTAGATGGTGGAGACTGCTAAGCGCCTACACCATTACAACTTACAACCGCACTAACCTTAAGTCAATGATTGATTCCATGGCCTCAAATGTGCACATATAAAACACAAAATCAGCAAGACCATGTCTCTCTGATGTTAGCTATGTAAATGTTTCCATTTTCTTTAGACACACTGTATTTCACTCCAACAACAATAAAAACACACAGCCCGTGCCGGGTCTACACTATTAATCATACACTTTATTGAGCGCACTGTGATTTTAATGTGGGTGGGTTTGAGCGCATTTTCTACTCCCGATAATTAGCTTATCCGATCATTTACACAGCTCTGAATCCTCAGCAGAGTTTTTAACGGGATTGCTAAAAATAGATTAGTACTAAACCAATACAGAGGAGAGCTACAGTGTAACAGAACTTGACTCCATGTCAGACGTACAGCAGAGAGCTACAGTACTAATCGGAGCTTTGAACAACTGATGTGAAGTGTGGTTCCCTATGTGGTCATGGGCCTCTAATCCAAGCACCTGTGTCTGGCCAGTACTGACCGGTACTGACCGCTGCTGACGATTGTTGACACGCAGTTCCAGTTAAGGGGATCAGCCTTCTCTAGCATGACTGCTGTGAAGTGACGTGAGCAACTGTTTAGGTTGAGGGGAGAGTAGGTTACAGTCTTAGGCAGCTGGAGAAACACACACACACGCACACACACACAGACTTACACACACATACACACAGACTTACACACACATACACACTGACTTACACACACACACTTACTCACACACATTCACTGACTCACACACACACATGAACTTACTCACACACACACATGAACTTACACACACACACACACACTCCAAGCAGTATGGGGGTGGGTGTGTTGGAGTTAGACAACCCTTGGCAGATTCTTGGCTTTATCTCTGTACAGTATGATACTGCTTTCAACTGGAGCTGCCATAGCTGTATGCAGCATCCACAGCCAGGACAGACTGGGCCTCAGGCTGCAGGGCAACAAGCTGTCACAGGAGGAGAGGGGAACGGAGCAGACAAGGAGGGGAGAGCCATGCCAGTCAGGCCTGCTCTACCACTCAGCTGGTGGGTTGCCTTGACCACCTGCAGCGGCCTGAACGTCAGTGTCAGTGCAACATCTAACCTCCACAGACAGCCTCTGTTTACACAACCAGGACGGAGTCGGATTTGACTGGCACCGGTCCAGCGAGCTAGCGTATGCACGGGTGTGAACCTTGACAAGGGAGAGGCCGATAAGGCTTGGGAAGCTCCTAAAGACGAACTAGAGAGACAGTGAATCACGTAATTAATGACCCAATTCCCATGGGAGACTTCTGTTTGAGGGCGAAACAAAATGTAAAAGGAACGTTTTACCGTCCGCGCTGTGTACCAACCATGTGTGTATGCTTGTCGCTAAAGCTTAGATGTAGTTAATGAGCCACTCTGAAGCCAGCTGGCCACAGGGGAGTAAAACAGAGGGCTGGTATCCTCCTAATGACAGCCTGGCCGGGATGTGTGACTAAGGTCACCAGCTGGACCAGCAACAGAGCCCACCTGCCCTCAGGTACTCAGTTAAGAATGAAGACACAACACACAATACACGCATTCACAGAGAGACTTGAAGGGGGGGAGGGGGAAAGAGACAAAGAGAGTGTGGGAGGGGGGGGAGGCATCAAGAAGGGAAGAGAGGGACTGGGGATGGAGGAAGAAAAGAGGGAACGAGATGAACAAATGAGGAAACGAGAGAAGGATGAATAAAACAGAGTAAATAAAAATGGATACAACTGAACTGATAATGAATAAGACTACGAGAAGGAAATTCTGAGAGGAAGAGAGAGGGAGAAGTTAGGCATGAGTGGGGGAGGGGGGTCATTGGTAATCTCTCCGCTGGTGTTGCCCAAACCACGGCTAGGTGTCAGGATGGTGCAGTGGGCAGGTCCCACCCTGTACAGAGGCTGAGCGGGGGGATGGAGGCGGGGGGCTGGAGGCGGGGGGCTGGAGGGAGCCGCAAGCTTTGACAGCCGTGAGAACCGAAACATGAAAGGCAGATCAGGACCCAAGTTCCAGCAGGATTCCAGTGAGAGACAGAAAAACGGAGCGCACACCAAAAACTTTTTCTCACGATTGCTCGGCTTAATGCTTGATAATGGAAGCTTAGAATGTGTTTGGGGCTGATGTTGTTTAAACAGCCCGTCCCTGAACTGTTGGGAGTCAGAGGTTTGGGGTCTAACTTTTCTCTCACAGCAGAAACAGTTCCCTGAGCACTGATGACACACCAGTGTTTCCATAGAACAGCTTAGTCAGCATGACTTAAGCCAGCGATTGATTGCTAAATGCACGGCTGATAAAATATCAAAATAGTGAGAACTTCACACACTGTCATAGATATGACAGGGGTTCAGACTGTGTGTGTGTGTGTGTGACATGATGCTTCCACTCCAGCCGTCTTGGCACATCATTCTACCCACACTCACACTGGGCCTTTGTCAACCAATCAGCTGTCGAGTAGCCTGGACACTTATCACTACAGAGAGAAGGAGCTATTTTCAGAGTGTTGGAAGCATTCTGAAACACTCACCCAATCACACGTACTTCATGAACAGGTGTTAAGGGACAACTAGAGCGCGTAGTGGTTTGTGTTACATAGGTAGAGGCTTGAGGCCAGGTGAAGAGTGTCTTAACCGATGAAGGGTTTGACCATTGAACAGCACTAACACGTTATTCCATGCGGAAGCTGAACCTTCAGAGTAGCTAACTGGGGGAAGTCAGCAAGCTACAACTGACAGCAGCCACTCAGAAAACAGGCCGGCCCGTCGTTATGGCAACGCCAAGCAACCCCCCCCCCCCTCCCCTCGACTGCGCACCTGGCGGTCGTCGGGGCGCCAAGCTCAGCTCAGACCAGGTACACAGAGAGGGCTACCACCGAGCCGTCTGATTGGCCGCACACTGCTTGTTTGTGCTCTGCAACCAAACAAGGCAGGAGTTGCTCGGGGTCCGACAGGGCGAGTAAACACAAACAGCTGGTCCTGAATGTTCTAATGAGAAGGGGGGGGGTTTGGCAGGTCTCCCTAGAGCACGCCAGAGCAGATAAGGTTACTGCCCCCCCCCCACAGTCCTCTGACTTCACCGCGGCCTGACATTCTGCCTGGCAGCATGAGGGAACCTGACCGATAGATGCCAGACACGCGTGTTTTTTTTCCTGCTAACTGCGTGTAATGATATTCCTGGATGAAATGACTACCTCCGAATGATCGCTCGGGGCGATCAGCAGCCGCAGCACATTCCCCAATGTCTGATGGTCTGGAGCAGGACAGTGGAGGAGCTGAACTAGATGTGACATCTTGGAAGGGAGAGGAATCCTTCATTTTTGTAGGGTGAATGACAGGGGGAGTAGAACAGAAGAGTACAGCAGGAAGGGGATGGTATTGTACATGGTGGGGGGGTTGGGGGGTGGGTTATGTCCACCACACTTTTTATTAGTAACATAAAAACAGCTGTCCCGCACACGTTTGAAAGCAAACGTACGCCCCTGGAGCACAGCGTATGGGGGGGGGGGGAGTGCCGCCTCCCTGGAGGGTGCTTGGGAGGCAGCAGGGGCAGACATGGTGCTGACAGTGTGGCCAGAGCTGGGGCAGCTGGGAATGCAGACAGAGCCGGCAAAACACAGTCACGCTAATCACACCCACTGTTAGCCACCAGCGCTAGCTCCCTCCTCACTGTTATGCTAACCACGCTGGCCGTTAGCCACCAGCGCTAGCTCTCTCCTTACTGTCATTCTAACCACAGCCGCTGTTAGCTAGGTCAGGGACCTGACCTTATCAAGAAAAGTATATTTCATACACAACAGGGGAGAAAGGAGTTCGTTGAGCCAATGGGTAGGTTGAGCCACCAAGTTTGATCAACTGGGAGGTGTGCACAACACAAGTTTAAACCGTCTCAAATTACCCCGTTCTCCCTACCTCCATTGGTAAAGGAACTACCTCTCTTGTAAGTCGCTTTGGATAAAAGCGTCTGCTAAATAAATAAATGTAAAATGCAACTAGGCTTCCACTAGGAAACCACTGAAGGAGTCAAAGCTGTGAAGTCTTATAGACTTTTTGCTGCTGATCTGACAGTTTCAACTGGTACAGAACCTCTAGGAACCATCTTTTGATCCCTGGACATTTCATACATGACGGTCCCGGCCTCTTACAGATCTATAAATACGCACACACAGGCTCTTCAGTGGCTCTTCAGTAACCCTTCTATTGTAGCAGCACAGCCCTCCAAGCACGTCCACATGTTAGGGGCTTTGTGTCGTTGTTTGTTATCAGCAGGAACTGGAGCCTATTGGAGAGAGGAAATGTTACTGGTTCCCACCATAACTCAAAAACAAGCTAATCAGTAATGGGGCTTGATGAATACATGAGCCCGCAGTGTCTTAGTTACAGGCATGTAAACAATGAGCAAGCCTATCGAACAATTACAAGTGCTGTTTAAAGACTTGTGACAAGATCTGATGTGGCCCTAAGCCTTAAAACTGAAGCCATTCATGTGGAGCTGGGATTTATAGCACTGGTTGTTCTCTAATCACTGGTATGAACCATATGCAAAGCGCTACTTCCAGCTCTAGACCCCGCCCCCTCGGTCTTCCTCACACCCCCCTGTGGATCCTCCCCCCTCATCTCCCCCCTCCTCCATTCTTCGAGTGATGACAGTGGTGTTTGGTAAGGGGGGAGATGTTGTACCTTAAAATAATTTGCAGCAAATGTTACCCATGACACCTGCCGTGAGCCCAGACCATCTGAGCAGCGAGACAGGCAGGGAAGCAGGGGAAAAGAGACAGACGAGAAGGCTGGCAGACAGACAGGTAGGTGCTCAGACAGACAGGCAGACAGACAGACAGGTAGGAAGGCAATCAGGAAAGCATGCAGACAAGCAGGCAGGCCAGGTTGCGGAGAGGATCTGGGGCTCTGAAGTGACAGCGCAGTATCACCCTCTAAATATAGTCCAGGTCTACAGCGAAAGCTGATCGTGAGGCCAGAGCGGGAGAGCAGACAGACGGAGAGGTGAGCAGTCGAACGTCTAGACGACTGAATCAGAGTCAGAGTCATCTTTGTTTACACGTCTGTCATCTGCGTGACTCCCAGGTAAGCCCATCAAGCCTTCTGGAGATCCCACCTGGACAGCAGCGCTCTCTGACTGCTGCTGTTCACACAGCTTTGCTCTCCTCTCCTCCAAATCCCCGCGGCTGTTGGAACAGGAAGCTGGGTGGTGTTGGTGGGCGGAGCAACCGGGGGGTGTGGGGGGGGGGGGTGGAGACTGCTGGTTGGGGGTCCACATCCAGTGTTTACCGGATCATCCCAGGAGCAGCTTAATGACGGCTCTGCTCTCTCTCACCTGCTGGTCGGAGCCACAGCACCCTGATAATAAGAGGGATGAACAGAGTGTGTGAAGTGTACACTAATGACAGTAAGAGGTGTGTGTGTGTGTGGGGGTAAATTGTGGTTTATTTAAGAAGTCTGGCTCCTTAGTGGAGGCTGGGAAAGTTGTAGTCTGACCCTGGAGGGGAGGGGGAGACAGGGTGGTCCTGGTCCCTGTGCCACTCCACCCAAACAGGCTGGAGTTCTGCCCTAGCCCCCACCTCAGCACACACAATAACACAAAAACACACACACACACATACAAGCTAAACCCAACACCCCCTCCCTGAGCCCTACCACACCCAATGCCGTCCCAGGCCTCTGCTGCTGCTGCTGTACAATCATATGAAACACACACACACACACAACCTCACATACACATCCCATCCTGCCACAGCCATGGGCCAAATGCCAGTTCCCATATTCAACACAATTTGAAGTGTCTCTCTCCGTTGATTTAGGGAAAACAGAACTGGTTTACATCCACGGCATAAATCATTCTGACTTGTGTGATGATTATCAAAAAGGAACTCTCTCTCTCACTCAACAGTGTGAATACAGGAACCTATTCGTTTTAGCAAAACAAACCGTGTTCTGCGGGTCAGGACAAAGTGTTGTGGTCCTGGACTGAGCTGTGTACACAGAGGTAGAACACCCACAGCCCATGACAGATATCCTGTCTACAGGCTCCTCTCTGCTAACACCGGGGTTAGCAGGGTAAGCTAAAGGACTGTCCTGACTGCCAGAACGTCATGGAAACAACCGTCACAAAAAAAGATGAAGAGAGACAAGACAATGACCACATTGTTGAGGCGTTACCGTGGTTTCTCAATAAAAAAACTTTAATGTAAAGGCCAGTAGGAAGCAGAGGTTTTTTTTCTTCATCAAACAGGAAGTGACAGAAGGTGTGGCAGTGGTATTCCCCCTATTCATCGAAGAAAAACTAAAGGTAAATCGCCCACTCGTTGTTGCTCTGTTGAGTCACTCATACAACAAGCCCAGGGATATGTGTATGGATGTTTACACATCCTTGCGTGTTGGGGCAGAGAGTCATTAGGTGCTGACAGTAATTTCTAAGAAGTGCTGTCCTGTACCAGAAGAGAATTAGGCCTTAATGTTTTTCAGCTGGATTTCTCTCTGCAGCTGACTTTCCTGCTGCGACAAGAAATATTGAAACTTTAGTAAAGTGTAATTAACATTAGAGCACGTGCAGAAAGATCTAGAATCCTTCTGTTTCACGTCTGCAGATCCCAACATGATCGGCTAAGGTCTGCGATGACGTAAGACCATGACGAGGTCCGTGATACCATCATGCCCTGGTGAACACAAAAGGAGCACATGAAGACAGGGAGGTGTACACAGTAGACCTTACACCCTCTCTCTGGCCAAACTCACACATACAATAACCCATACCTAACACTCACTCACACACACACACACACACACACTCACTCACTCACTCACTCACTCACTCACACACACCACACACACACACCTCAGGACAACAGCTGCTGTGGACCTTGTTCCTGAGCACAGGGCAAAACAGCCTGAACAAACAGACAATGGGTAAGACATGCAGACATGACACGCAGACACACTCACTGTTCCCATACCTAGAGGGCTGGCAGTGTCATGCGTGTGTTCATTCAGCTGCTGCAGGGGTCACCACTGTAAGTACGTCTGTGGAATGGGAAGGATCCAAGATGTCTGCCAGCGGGCAGGGAGGTCAGGGTCTGGCTGTCATGTTCTCTGATCTGATTGGAGGACTGTCTAGGGGCTGAGGTTTGTCCTGGAGGTATGAGAGCTGTCTGGATGTGATCATCAGGATGGTAGCGGATGATCCTGGTACTACGCATCATAGATCGCTTGGATGATGATATTGGGATGTTACAAGGGTTAGGGACCCATCCAGACAAACCGCTCTGAGGGAGGGTGTGCTGAGGGGGGAGGGCCTGGCAGGGAGCCCAGGATGTGAGATGTGTCCAGCCTGTCAGAGACCAGTGTTCATCATCCTGCTTCCCCCTCAACTTGGGGAGCAGCTGGGACAGCCCCCCTCCTCCCCCCTCCAACAGCACATCATCTCTACCTACAGCCATCTTCAGACAAGGGAGCGTGTCCCACAAACCAGCTCGCTCCATCTACACAGTAGAGTCAAGTACTGTGTGTGTGTGTGAGAGGGGGGGGGGGGGGGGGGGGGGGCGGTCTGTGAGTGAGGACCTGTCTGTCCTGAGACCAGCAGTTTTTTAACAGAGCTGACCTGAGAGGCTGGAGTCAAGAGGAGCGTCTAACCTCTGTCAGAGAGTGAGGGTGGTGCCGCGCTCACAAGAGTCACTTCATTTGGTTTCTTTTGTCTCAGCTTGCCCCTGTGAAGAGGAGACGAGTCCCACCCTTCCACAGAAAGTGATGCGTGTGCTGGTCGAGGTTCGGCATGACTGGCGGGGGGGGGTGTTTGGTTCAAAGCCTGATTCAGACGTCAGCAGAAAAGCTTTCCCAAAATCCACGAGTTCTTTGGTTTCACAAGGGTGGAAAAACACAGGTTCCTTCTTGTTCAACATCAAAGCAGGCTTGAAAGGAACTGTTTTTTTTTTCTTCCTACTGGTCATGTTCATCTGTCAGGTTAATCCTTGTTTATGCTTGTGTCTTTCTGTAGTAGGACAGCTGCTGTGGACCTCAGTTAGTCCAGCACAGGGAAGTCCTGTAACAGATTGTTCCTCATTATCATCAGAATGTTACATTACAGTCCTTTACATCCAGTTTAGCCACCTTTCTGGCTCACCTCGTAGTTGTGACAGTAGGCGAACCTTGTCTCCATACCAGACAGTCATGTCAGGGGTTAGTTCAGTAGACATGAGCCATCCCTAAAACACATATAGCAACCACGCAATACATTTGGCAGATGCTGTTATCCAGAGCAAATTACAGCAAGTACAGGGACATTACCCCACCCCCCCGAGGGATGTAGGGTGAAGTGCCTTGCCGAAGGACACAAATCACCTGGCTGGAATCGAACCCGCAACCTTCTGATTACTAGCCCGCTCCCCTAACCGCTCAGCCACCTGACTCACACAGCTTTATCTCAGACAATGCAAGTGCAGCGAGGACAACGCGTCTCTCCTTCCTGACGCCTTCGGTATCCAGGCTGCAGAAACCCGACAAATCAGAACACGTTCAGCAGATGTAGAAGAAGGGGTGGCTTCAAATAATGAACTCTTAAAAAAAAAAAATATACGACCTTAACACAGTAAACGTTCCCTTTCATGATGATGTCTATTTTGACATTTCAGCTGCTGCCTGAGGTTTAGGTGCCAGACATGAAGGAACCATCTTCAGTGGCTTCAGAGCAGCACCGTCACTCCAGTCCCATCCTGTGATGATCCGGAGAGAGACAGAAGATCAAGCCAGCGACCCACACAGAGAAATACAGCATAATCCAGGGGGGTCGAGGGGGGAGGGGTGCGGAGGGAGGGAGAGTGTGTGTGTGTGTGCGAGGGGGGAGGGAGAGAGTGTCTGTGTGTGAGGGGGGAGGGAGGAGGGAGTGTGTGTGTGTGTGAGGGGGGAGGGAGGGAAGGTCGGGTGGGTTTATGAAAGGGCAACGCCACTCTCACGGTTGACATGTTCACTCATAATGAGAGGTGATTTGGGACTTAATCACGCATTAAGCCTTATTGTGGCACCTCCGGGGAACTGATGACACAGAGCTCCGTCGATCCGTAGGACGCACCATCAGTGTGTCCTGGGTCAACCCCTCGGCTCTGGACGAGCAGCCACCGCGCGTGCAAATGGCATGACGTAAGCCTGTCCCTGCCCCATGTTCGACAGAGAGACTGCGAAAAGAGAAAGGGAGAGGGAGGGAGGGAGGGAGGGAGGGTGGGTGGGTGGGAGGGAGGTCAGAAAGTCAACATGTTCGTGCAGCCAGGCGTCTGTCTCTGCGGCAACCACTCAACTGAAGCTGACAAAGAAGCCAGTCGTGTCTGGACTGGAGCAGGCTGGAGAGAGAGCCAGCCTATCATCCCTCTCTATCACACCATCACACAGCCTCACTACGGCCCTACGCTAACCAACACCCCGCTAACCCAGATTTATCAACTGGTGATTCATTATCTCACTGCTACATCCACTGGTAGCATCACAGAAACGTTTACCCAGGAACACAACTTCACCATAAATAACAATTTTCCTTACGGTGATGTTAACAATGACAACTTTCTCTTTTTCAATTTTTACATACCCCATACTTAGTCCGTTGCATCCTTTGAGCCCAGGTTCCAGGTAGTAAAACCCTCACATAAAAAGCCTCCAATGCGTGATTAAGGATAAATAAGCAGGTGATGCAGAGGCAGTGCGAAGGTTCAGTCTCTCTGGTTGAGGCATGTTGGTGGTTGCGTAGCCGTAGGTGATGGACATGTACAGATAGCTAGGCATGCTGAATCATAAACGCTAAGATGATTGCATAGAGCAATCAATGCCTTCAATCAAAAAAATTTAGATATATGCATAATTTCATAACTATCTATGCAAACCAGTCAAACTGTTGTTTCATCCAGGAAATCGACATCATGTCTGATTTAAGACCTGAGCTTTAGCCTGTCATTTTGCAGATGTGTCAGAGATGCAAATGTTCTGCAGGGGTGTGTCTGTGTGTGTGATGTACTGGAGGCTATTCAGTAGGAGCGAGATGTTTTCTGGGAGAACGTTTTCGCTGCTCAGTACAAACCAAATCAACCTCAATAGAAAACAGTTGACACTTCTCTGCCTCTTGGATTAAAGTAGCCCTTCCCATTTGTTTCCCTCAGTAAATCTCAAGTTCGTCTCCCCGGCGTACGAGGCCCAGCACACAGGAACAGGAAGTGCTCATTGTTTTGAGTCCAGACCCAGACTTTGATGTGAAGGGTCGAGAGGAGGGGGGCGAATATTCAGTGTCAGAAACATCTGGGATCGCACTAAGTAGGGCTTACTTGGCAGGCCGTCCTATAGGCACTGACACCAACCTAACGGGGCCTTTCATCTCAGCTAGAACATGTGGATTCAGCTCGAACCCTGTGCCTGCTGGCTGGGGAGGAGGCTCAGGAGCACAGCCAGGAGGGGAAGGTGTGGCAGCCTGCTGAGGACCAGGAATCTCTCTCTCACACACAGACACACACCACATGCGCACATGCACACACACACACACACACAGACACACATACAGACACACGCACTCACACAAACACACACACACACACTCTCTCTCTCTCTCTCTCAAGCCAGCCTTTTTATTTCCCACTGTCCTCCACCCCTCATGAGTTCCAGAACAGATTCCTTCCACCCTGTTTATCCTTATATCTTCACACATGCTGGTTTCAGACTCATCTTTGAATTCCTCTCATTTCTCCCTACAGAGACGTTATTGTGGACTGTGATACTGGACACCGTACAGGACAAAGCTGGCATAACACCATGCCTAAAAATACTCCAACTACTTGAGTAGAGCAGTCCCAGCCATCCAGTGATTTCACAGGAGTGTGTGCTTCTTGGTAGGGGGTCTGCGGTGCTGACTGATCTCAGCCTGACAGAGTGTGTAACACGACAGGGAGCTGCCAAAAACCCGGGCTAAAATAGGTGAGTATGAGCAGGCCTGGGTGAAGTCGTTAAGCTAGCAGGGGCCAGACAGCGTTGTTGTGATTCAGAGCAGAGCGGTAGCTGGTCAAAGGGGTCAGTGGGTCAGGGAACACCTTGGTTCTGTCTGCTGGGATACCCTGGTCTGCCGACCGCTGGGAGAGAGAGGGGGGCCGGCAGGTCAGGGTCAGCCCCTCAGTGGGGCTAGTGGAGACCTGCCAGCCAACCACAGCCCAGGTGTTTACCTGCCTTTGGACCACTCCTCCTGGGGTCCAGCTACTGGCTTTCCCACCTGTGGATTATCCAGTTGACCGACTTTGTTCCGAGGACAACCACACATTCCAGGTGATTCACCACCCGTCAAATCACCTCGTCTACGGCTCCTCCGTCAATCGTTCAACTAACCGTGAAAGATTCAAAGAGGAGGAGGCTGACTCTCGTCCTCCCGTGGGAAATGCTCTCCTGTGACGTCCCTGAGACACAACATTTGAACACGCAACAACATAAATGATCTCTTTTGCTGACAGACAAGATATTCTGTTGCTTTTCTACTGCGTGGCACCAGCTTAACACTTCCCATCTGCTCCCAAGGACAATAACTAACCTTGACTGGAGTGATACTGGAATCTCGTATAGGCTTACAGGGCACATACCACACAGGTAGAACACATGCTGTCCGCTGCCTGCTAGTACCACAAACTCCTACACCTCCTTTTGATAGCTCTCAACTTTATTGTGCTTAAGCAGTAGGTCAGACATCAGGCTCTGTACAGTACACACATGTGACTTGAAGGCTATCTGATCCCAAATTCCGGGCACGTTTCCCATTCTAGGAGGTCTACAGATGGGTTAACCATCACCAAACATGACATGTAGCAGTAGGAAGTGTTAGGAGTCCACAGCTGCTTGTTGCGATCAGAGTGTTGTTGAAACAAAAACACCTTTTGATTAATCCTACCGGGGTATAGTTCGTTTATAGACTGATGAGAAAGGAATTTGTTGACTGCAACTTCCCCCCCAGGGGGACAAATAAAGGAATCGATTATCTTAAATTCAAAAACTGCACACCAATACTACTGATTTGCTCATTTTCCTAGCCTCATGCTAGATGTGGACCGCTGCCAGTGAACAGGTGAGCTCAGACAGCTGACAGGTGACCTGTGATCATTATGTTAAACCAGGGGTGGGCAATCCCTGTCCTCGAGGGCCACTGTCCTGAAGGTTTTAGATGTTTCCCTGTTTTAGCACACCTGATTCAAATGAACAGGTCGTTATCAAGCTCTGTGGAAGCCTGATAATTATAATCAGGTGTGCTAGAGGAGGGAAAGATATACAAACTTCAGGACAATGGCCCTAGAGGACCAGGATTGCCCACCCCTGTATAGCCCTGCAGCTAGCCTGATGACGACAAGCTAGCTAGCCTGGCTAACATTGTCAACATTTAAACCGTTCTCAGAATCCTTCTCATTAATATTAGCCGAGCATGATTAGAAATCGCTTAAAACTAGGACATATATGAGTTCCAGTTCAACAGCAGGCGGCTGTATATTGAACAACTTTCAAATTAGATTCGGTATTTGATCTGTGCATTAGCTAGTAGCTACTAGCCCGTCGATGTCGGCAGTTAGCCAACTGCCAATTTAAAAGCATGCATGCGCAAAAGTCGACTCAAAAGTGGAACATTTGACGGGACGTGTTATTAAAAACGACCTCATATATTTGCCATTTCCTTTGCAATACAATATATTAGTACACATAGCATTAAAAAATATGAAATACAAATAAAAAAACGTAACAATGGCATTGGTATAAAATACTTTAATAAATAGTAGGATTTTTCTAAGAACAAACAAAAAAAATCACCAACAAACCAATACTTTGCCAATTGCTGTTTTGTACAAAATAATTACAATGTTGTGCACATTCGGCCCACTGTGCTGCGCTAGCAAGATCTGCTGAATGGATATGGGTCGTTATATTGTAATCCTTTATTTTTGCATCGTCAAAACGAATTTAAAAACTGAATTTTTGTCCACGGATAACAATATTAAACTGCAGAGATACACCAGATACATTTTCACTACCACTTCAGAGGTAATGTAAGATATGTTCTCTTCCTGTCATAGTGCAGAAGCAGAATCATTTACAAACACTGGACAACAACCACAACAACAGCAACATCAACAACAATATAACTTGTTCCCTTCATTAGACCAGAACTTATAAGCATTGGTTGGGCCGTTTTAAGGCCTGATTTCGTCAGTCCTCCACAGGAACAGTCTCTAAGCAGGCCACATCCCTACCAAACCCCTGCCTGCATCCAGGGTTCCCATGCCAGACTGAAGCTGCCTCTCCAGAGGCCTGTAAGCCTACTTCCAATCAAGATTTGGCGTTAACTAGGTAACTAGGCTAAATACAGGCGTTGCTGTATCACAACGGTGGATCACTTGTTACCATGGTAACTCATGCTGAACAACTAACTAATGATAATGGCATCACTGTTGTTAGAAGATCCTGTGCAGCTTGGTGGGTCTACAGTGAGAGGTGCACTCATAAGATCCAGATCCATTCCCTGATGAGGATCTTTATGAAATATATAGATTCTCAGTCAAGGGAATTACGTATCTTTGCCAACTTCTTTAGCCATATGTTGCCAATGTTACACTTTGAATTAGTGCACTAACAGTTCCTCAGACTATGCATAGCGTTATGTTATTTTCCTACGTTATTTCCCTCCTCACTACAAAAAGCACTGACTCTGGCAATTCAACCAATTACTTGATGGCGTTAAAATATGTCAATTTTGGTAATTTTGCCACGTTTGCCACTGCCAGGGTTGCAATAAAAATCATACAGCAACAAAAGTTTCACATTATGGAATGCACAAGTGTAATTATGGTCACATCTTGTGCCTGTGGCAGTGATATCAATCAATCAAGTTTATGTGACCGCGTGTCGCTACGTTGGAAGTATCGGTGTTGACTGAACTCTTTGTTAACCACCGTCGTGACACAGGTGATGCAGAACTGCGGTTGTTAGGGTTAGTGAGTCAGGGGAACTGAAATAAATCAGTTCAGGGCTTGTTTATCTTGATTTGTGGTAAAAGCCTCAGCTAGTGGCCTGTTCCTGCATTCTAACGGGACATTCTAGTGTTAACATACAGCAGTAGTAGTGTGAATGGGAGATCGAGAGTCTGGCATTCACTGAGAAAAAGAATTCTGGATGTTCGAACAGAAAGATATAACACAAAAACAAAGAAACACTTTTAAATGTGTATGTATGTCAATGCTCAGGTGATTAAGTGGAGACCCTGGATATTGTCAAAAATGTGTATAAAACCTGCCTTGTGTCAACGGACACCAACAAACGGAATGACGTCATAAAAAAAACTAAAACATTCTTACTTTTTTAGAATAACTATCATACAAAGGGTCACTTAAGTTACTAAAATTCTAATATACACAGCCATTTTCATATTTACATATATACATAGCAAAGAAATACCTTTATGGTGGTATGAATAGTTGGTTAGGACTGACTTCCCTTTATATGAATTTTAAGTTCTGGATAACTCTGAATTAAATGTAAGAAATAATAAAACGCAGGGCTTAAGGCACTTTCTACCCAACCAAATACTGAAAGGATCGCATCCAAGGAAGTTTTAAACACGCTATCAGGATGTATATCAGGTCTTTAGAAAAACTAAAACCATGATAAAACATGTTTATGGATGTAAACAAATGTTTTCTGTCAGGTGGCGTGTACGGGTTTCCATCGGGAGTTTTAAGGACTTAAAATCCGAAAATCTGTTTACATCATTTGACTTATAAAAGATTCGGTTACAGCATGAAAGCATAGAAAAAGCCCAGTGTGTGGGTTAAGGCAGATGTGACTGAACGGCTGAACTGAACTCTACAGCCCTCCATAAGCAGTGCTCAAGTCACGTGATACAGAATATTCAAGATGATTCGTTACTGAAAAAGATCTCCCCCCCTTTAAAAAAAATAACTGGAAAAAATCAAAAGTAGCCAAAGGGTTTTACTCTTTTTTTTCAACTGAAAACCAGGAACAGTTTTACCTCAGCTGTCGAGTCCATTCTCAAGTAAGAAGCCACAACATTGTAGACAGAATATCTATTATAAAAGTATCTGTAATCTTCACTTCTGGTGCTCTTTGTTTGACGTTTGAAGTGGTCACATGTCGTGGACTCTCCCCCCCGCTCATACGTAGTGTTCTTTCACGTCCTCTGTAATGTTGGCAGCGTTAAGGTTTTTACAGCGGTTGTCCTTGGGGCTGTAGGCAGTCCGATGGGGGGCTTTGACTGGGGCACTGCGGCTGGTGCAGATTACCTCTCCTTTCCCCAACCCCCTGTCCTGCCCCCCTGGTAGCACGGGGCACTTCTGAGAGAGACACTTTTCTAGCTCCAGGCCTCCTCTCCCCAGCCCCTCCACCTCCCCGCCCTCCTCCTCTGCATCTGCCCCGTCACACGTCCTGTCGGCGGGGGTCATGAGTTTCTTACACTCATACTGGACGTCCTTGTCGCGGTTGTCTTTGAGCAGCGCCTGGCCGGCCCACGGCGTCTCCAGCTGATTGTTGACGGTGCCGTTCTCGGCGGCGGACGCCCTCTCGCGCTCTTTCTTCCTCTTGCGGCTCCAGCGCACGCATACCACGATGCAGAGGATCCACAGCACGCTGAACACCACACACAGCACCGGGACCAGGTAGTCTACCAGGTGACAGAAGGGAGGGGACGGTTGGTTCCGGAACTCAACGGATACATTTGGTTCCAGAACTCAACAGAAATGGTTGGTTCCTGAACTCAACAATGAAAAAAAAAACAATGTTGAAACCTAACTGCAGACAGCACGGGCCTCTGACTCACCAACAGGCTGGGGCGCAACCTGGGTCTCCACTTTGACCTCCACCACAGCCAGCATGAGGGTGCTGTTGTGGCGTTTGGAGAGGGCACCGATGATGGCACTGGTGGCCTCCTGGATGTCCGCTTGATTGGCCTCCTGCGCACGGGCCTCATCCTCATAGGACTGCGGGGGGGGGGGGGGGGAAGGAAGAGAGAAAAAAGAGGTAATGTTGACTCCACAGAAGAAAAGGGGTTCCCAAGCACCCCCTCCCATGAAGGGGTTCCCAACCACGCCCTTCCATGAAGCTAACAGAGGGTGGAGTTAATTGCCTAATAAGTCGATCAGAGTGAGTCCAAGGGGAGCGGGGGGAGCAGGGGGGAGGGGGCAGCTTAGCTCATTGCTGAGCACTTCAATTAGTAGGAACAATAGCAGAGCGGGCCAGCTGTGGCTCCCCCTGGCCCCTTTCTTCTTCCTGGGAAAGCAGCAGCAAATTCACACGCTCCCAGCTGAGCACCGAGAGCCCCTCACCCCGCCTGTGGCACCATGCTAGGCGGCTAGCGACCACCCTCTGGGCCTCACAAAGCCTCGGCAGCCTCCCGCTGAGGCCAGGCGGGCCCCGCAGCCTCCACAGCCCCAGCCCCCATTTTCCGAGGCACAACCGCTGTCCGAAAACGAGGCCCATGTCAGAGTACGTTCGACTCGGACCTTTCGAAATCCCTTCTGACGTTTCAGCGTGAGCCCGTGGTGAGCAGGTGGTGGTGAGTTGTAATGAAAGCCAGCTCTGAAGCTGTGGGCTTCAGACACACCACTCCTTTTCCTGTCCTACATCCCCAAACATGACTACATCAACAAGTACAGGCTTAATCCTCTCCATTAAGAGCTTAGTGTCCTGCAGGGCTTGATTCCCCCCCATGTCTGACTGGTGGGAGAGTCTGGGTGGGCGGCCGACAGAGAGAGAGAGAGAGAGAGAGAGAGAGAGAGAGAGAGAGAGAGAGACTAACATAGCAACAACAAGCAAAGGAGGAGAGACAGAGAACAGTAAGGTGTTCCCAAAATCGAGCCAAACTTCAAACAGATGTTTTCCGAAGAAGGGCGTCGTGCTTAAAAAGACTTCCCTTTTAACAAAGAGGAAAGCAAAAGGCTCAGATTTTTTACTAGTCTACTCTGGAAGCCATTTACAACGACCAATTAAGTGTGCGATTTAATAAAGTGAATGAGAGAGTGAGGTGAGGTCCTCGAGGCTACGTGAGGGAAGTGAGGAGCGAGCGATTCTGATGCCAACAGCGGGGCCGTGCGGAGGTAGGAAGGGATCGATGGCAGTTGGAAGTTGGGAGGTGAGGAGGGCAGCTGTGTATGTGTGTGGGGAGGGGGGGTTGGGGGGGGTGGGTTGAGGAGCACTCACCATGGCAACCTCTACGGCATCTCTGTTGGAGTTGGACAGGTCACAGAGAATGAGGAGTGAGCGCTCTTTAGCCAGGGTCTGGGTAACAGGGAGGTACCTCAGCTCCGAACAGATGTTCTCCACAGTCGTGCCCTTTCATAACACACACACACAAGTACACACACACACACAAGTACACACACAACATGATAAGAGATGGCAATTAGTAATGTTGGGTGAGAAAGCGATCATTCATTTGTGTTCCAAGCGGAAGCATTTCTAGTCCGTCCAAACAATCATCGCTTGTGTTTCTCACTTGTGGCACTTTGTCTCTGTCGAAGATCAGGGTGAGCCGAGCGCAGCTGTTGTCCAGGTAACCGCTGTCAGGCTCACACTGGGTGTGCAGCGGGGTGGCGGGCTGGGGCGCGGAGCACACGCCCCACTGGTGGCAGGGCGGGGAGAAGCAGGTGAGGAACTGGTGTTCCACGCACTCCTGACCTCCAGGACAGGAGGGGGCGCTGTCCTGGGCTGGGGCGCCTCTCTGGAGCAGACAAGGCCGCCGGCCACACAGCACCTGGAAACCAGCCAGCAGAGGTCAGAGGTCAGAGCTCTGGGCGCGCCGGGCGCTCACTGGGCGGGGCGAAGACAAGGAGGGGCGGAGCCTGACCTTGGAGCAGCGCACGTTGCCGTTGACGCACTGGCAGGTGTTACACTCCTCCTCCCAGTGGCTGCCATGAGGAAACTGAAGGCCAGAATGATGGCAGGGATTCCCCGTGCCTATGACTGTAGAGAGAGAGAGGGGGGGCGGGGGGGAGGGAGAGATATGGACAGATAAAGATGAGAGAAAAAGAGAGAGAAAGAGAGACGATGTTAGGACCAAATCCCCCTACACACACAGTCCCCGCACAGGGCTTGAGGATGATTCAGACTGGGGAACCAGGGTTCTCTCCTGGGTCCTGGAGAACTCACACTCTTGGCAGCGAGGCCCGGCACGGCTCACGGGACAGACGCAGCGGAACCCGTTGATCTCGTCCACACACGTGGAACCGTAGGAACACGGAGAGGACTGGCACTCATCGATGTCTAGGAGGGGAGAGAAGAGAACCTGTTAGAACCATGCATAGACCAGTTAAAACCATACATAGACCAGTTAGAACCATTCATAGACCAGTTAGAACCATTCATAGACCAGTTAGAAGCCTTCATAGAGATATCTAATAAGGATTCAGTCCCATCCCATCAGGGAAGAGATTGATGATAGGGTCTCATGCAGCCTCACTGTAGTCCTTCTCTGAAAAGAGGGTAAAAAGGAACTGAGGATTCTCCCAGAGAACGCCCCTCTGAACTGACCTGCAGAATACAGCTGACCCCTCCTCACAAGAGGGGTGAGAGGTTAAGACAGCCTTCCTAAAGGCTTCCTAATCTGTCCCCTCAGAGACAATCAGCTCAAGCTCCCCGTGTCCCCTTTCACCCCTGACCCCCAGGTCCGGCCCCCCCCACCCCCCCTCCAGCACAACCCCTCTGGTTCCCATGGACTCACTGATCCGGCAGTCAGGTCCAGCGAAGCCTGGAGCACACTGGCAGCGGAACCAGTTGACACCGTCCACACACAGGCCCCCGTTATAGCTGCAGGGAGAGGAGGGAGAGGCAGGCGGCACGTGAACATGACACCTGGTGAGTACAGGGCAGCAGAGCACCAGACACAGGTTCTGCAGGTCGCACACACATCATACACATAAGCTGGAGAGCTCAAACTACAAAGAGAAAAGCCCCTCGTCCGCGTGGTAGAGAGAGGCGAGAGAGAGCGAGAGAGGGGAGGGAGAGAGAGAGACGGATAGAGGGAGGGAGGGAAAGGAATGATGTTCACCAAAGCTGATCCCTTATCAATGTCCAGACTTCATATGTAAATCCCGACTGACCCCATACTGTGCTGGCCCTATAGCCCTGCTGCCCTGCCCCCCCTGCCCTCCCCCGCACCGCCCCCTGTGCAGGGGTCAGCGGTGAAGAATAGGGAGAGGTGCACCCCGCCCCACCCCCCGCCCCCCTGTCCTAATCCCTCTGTCAGTCACGGAGGCAGGGAGAGTCTTTGTGGCCAGCAGGCCACTGGAGCAAGAATACCCAGCTGCCAAGCCTCACTTCCCCTCTCACACACCTTCCAAACACCCCTCCCCCGACCCAACTCCCCACCACACACACACCTCTGCATCCCCATTCTGCTGGGGAAATCTGGGAAGCATTCAAATGAGATTTGTGAGGTGAGAAGTTTGTGTGATCCTCTCCAACACCCTCCAATCACAGAGCAGGATTGGATCACAAGGTGATTCTTTTCAACCTTCGATAGCGTCTAAACATTCACGTGTCGACTCTTACCAGGGGTGAGGGTTGCAGTCGTTAGCATCTGGTAAGAGAGAGAGACAGAGAATAAGTTAGATGATTAGCACCAGATGGAGGGAGCGTTGTGAAAAGTTCCGGAATTTTCCATGTTTCCTACTCTGTCCGCAGGTGGCTCCCTCCCAGCCGTCCTTGCAGATGCAGGTGTAGGTGTCCCCGCCTCCCACGCACGTGCCCCCGTTCTCGCAGGGGCCGGAATCACAAGTGCTGTTCTTGGCTGCGGAGACAGAGGGACGCCAGGAAGACGTGATTTAGGAGCGCAGAAGAGCGGAACGAGAGGGAGTTTAGGATGGAGGTGAGAGTTTAGGAGGAGGTGAGAGTATGGGAGGAGGTGAGAGTTTGGGAGGAGAGGTCAGAGTTGAGAGGGAGTTCAGAGATTAGGAGGTGAGAGTTTAGGAGGATGTGCCAGTTGAGGAGGAGGTGATAGTTTACGAGGAGGAGGTGACAATTTACGAGGAGAGGTCAGAGTTTAGGAGGAGAGGTGAGCATTTAGGAGGAGGTGAGCCTTCAGTAGTGACAGGATTCAGGACGTGCTTCTCACCGATGTTGCAGGTGCTGCCTCTCCAGCCAGACGGACAGGCACAGCGGAATGAGTCTCCGTGGTCGTAGCAGGTGCCTCCATTACTGCAGGTGCTGGCATCACACTGGCTCTCACCTGCAGGAGATCAGCAGCCCGTCAGACGCGCTCACACACACACACACACTCAGAGACCCACAGGGACACACGCACACACGCTCTGTGACTCACGCGAGTGGCATGTCTTGCCCTTCCAGTTGTCGGTGCACTGGCAGTAGAAGTCGTTGAGGAGGTCCATGCAGCGCCCTCCGTTCTTACAGGTGTTCCTCACACAGTCATTCACATCTGTGGGAGCAGAACTCAGGGGTCAAGACTGAACACGCTGCAAGATGAACAACACAGCACCGGTCTGTCTCTCTCTCTACGACACACACACAGACACACTCACCGATGTCACACAGAGGGCCCTCCCAGCCATCAGGGCAGAAGCACTGGAAGGAATTGATGCCGTCGATGCAGGTTCCTCCATTCTTACAGGGAGAGGCAACGCAGTCGTTGATATCTACAGAGACAGAGAGAGAGAGAGAGAGAGATAGAGAGAGATAGAGAGAGAGAGACACAGAGAGTGAGAGACAGAGTGAGAGACAGAAAGACAGAGACAGAGAGACAAATAGAGAGAGAGAGAGACAGACAGAGACAGAGAAAGTGAGAGAGAGACAAAGACAGAGAGAGAGAGAGAGAGAGACAGAGAGCGAGAGAGAGAGAGTGGTAGAGAGAGAGAGTGGTAGAGAGAGAGAGTGGGAGAGAGAGAGAGTGGGAGAGAGTATTTGTGAGGAGGAGGAGGATGTTTAGACAGCCAGACTGGTGTGACTGTGGAGTACTGTGGAGTACTCACTCTCGTGACAGTAGAGACCAGTGAAGCCCAGATCACATGAGCAGCTGAAGTTCCCGGCCGGCTGGCTGATGCAGCGACCGTGGGGGCCGCACACATTGGACGATATGTGCCACACCCCTTCCTGGGTGTCGTTAGTAGCCACGGCAACGGTACAGCTGTCGATCACTGTGGTCGACGGAGAAAGAAACGACGAGGCAGAATGAACGATGACATCGCACCAATCACAGAGCTGGAAGGCCTGTGGGTACAGGAGGAGCGCCGTACTGAGCACGTGCAGGATTCTCTGGCCGTAGCGTTCGTACCTTCACATGGGTTGGTCTGGCAGTGGTCCTTCAGATCAGAGCAGGTCTTGCCTTCATACTCGTCTGGACAGGCGCAGTAGAAGTCTCCCAGTAGACTGTGACACTGGGCCTTGTTCTGGCAGGGGTTAGGGCTGCAGGGGCTGGTCTGGACCTGCGGGCAGAGGGATGGATGGAGGGGTGAATGAGCATGCTTCCAGCCACAGGAGGCTGGGGGTGGAGCTGATGGGTGGGACTGAAGCTAAGCTCACCTCGCAGGTGGTTCCGGAAAAGCCATCCGGACACTCGCATGTGAAGCCGTCCAGGAGGGCGTGACACTTGGCGGAGTTCCGGCATGGCTCGCTGGCACAGCTGTCCCTCTGGATCTCACAGTGCCGGCCCCCATAGCCCAGTGGGCACACGCACACGTAGTCGCTCCGCCCCTCCCTGCACGTGCCTCCGTTCTGACACTGTCCGTGACAGTTGTTGACATCTACAGGGGGACGGGGGGGACGGGAGGTTAGCGGTGCGTGATCACGAAGGGGCGGGGCAGGATCGTGGAATATGACATGCCAGACGACACCAAGCTCAGAGATGCAGGCTCAAGCCTGACACGAAACAGGAAGTTTAGAAACAGGAAGCCAGGTTGCCCCGGGGTTATAAAGGCGCATGCACTGCAAGAAGCTGAGGTTAACCAATGAGGTTGTCGTTCCTAGATCCCTACTCGCTTCAGAACTGGATGGGGGATTTTCAAAGATGGTGAAACTCGGTTCGGTTGCAGGAAACTGGGTGTGGCTGCAGAGGGTGTGTTTGGCAGAGAGAAAGTCCAGGAAGTGACCTGGTGTCCTGAGAAGGTGGTGGACAGAGCTTCAGGCAAGAGGACAGAGATCAGGAAGTGATCTAAAATACTAACTGATGTCACAGTTCTTTCCGGCCCATCCACGGAAGCAGGCACAGTGATATCCACCAATCAAGTTTTTGCAAGAGTAAGCATTGTGACAAGGCTTCCCGAAACATTCATTAACGTCTGCGGAAGGGAGAGAGAGAGAGAGGGAGGGAGAGACATAGAGGGAGAGAGTGAGCGAGAGAGAAAAAGAGAGACCTAAGAACAAGCCCCACCACCAAGCAGTATTTTTCTGGTTGAAATTCAAGCCTCTGGACTACCTGCCTATCTCCAGGAAGAGCAGAATGTCTGCCTGCCAGCCTCCACAGGGAGCTCTGAACAGTGTCATCTCTATCCACCAACCAGGCCTCTTCCCACAACTACATGGCACACAAACCAAGGTCACCTAGAATTTTCTTTGAGGTCTAGAGAACTGCTCTTTATAATGTACTGTATGTTCTCAGTGGTCACACCTCCTTCCCTCCCTCCCTCCCTGCCTCCTCCCTCCCTCCCCCTATCCCTCCCCCTGCCTCCTCTCTCCCTCCCCCTGCCTCCCCCCCCTGCAGTGACCAGAGCCAGAGCTGGGCTGCTACACAGCACCTGTCAGGGCGTCCGTAACCCGACACCTCTCTCCCAGGTAGCACCCGCTACCCTGAAAGAGGAACCGTGCATGTGAAGATGACGGTCCCGTAACTCAAGGCCTGCAGCATTGTCTCCTTCCCTCAGCCATGGCCGCCGGTTCCAAACCCTTTTCCTCTGAACGCTTTAGTGGGGCGTCGCTCTCTGGGTGGAAAACATACCCCTTTTACCCCAGTCTGCAGCCAAAGATAACCCACTGTCCGGCTATATTTGCCCCCCCAAGGCCAGCAGTTGCCAGGCTGTGTGTTATTTATAACTTTACTCAAGTCACCTGGTTCTGGTTGCATGTCATATTTAGCTATCTCAGTGAGTGAGCCCCCCCCCCCCCCTTTCAAACGACTACTCTCCATAGTAATAGCACTCGCTAAAACAGGACGAGGTAAACAATCATTACATTTACATTTATTCATTTGGATTTTAGCCAAAGCGACTTACAAGAAAGAGCTTTTACAAAGAGCATCGGTCACTGAGCATAGCAACATGATAGACCCCGAACACAGTGGGCTTTTAGATCGTGAAACATACATCATGAGAACCATAAGTGCCAAGGGAAGAGCTATAAAAGCATAATAGTATATAGTAGCATTACAATGCTACTCAAGCACAGAAATTCATGGCATGAGATCAAACACCATTCAAGACGGGGGACGAATATAAAAAAGGACATTCACAGATAAAGACACACAGGAATTCAAACGTGGTGCAGTCAAACATGCCCTGTTTCAAGGTCTGGACCCCTGGGGGAGCTCAGGTCCTGCTGGCTTGAGTTACCTATCTGGCAGGTCTTCCCTGCCCACTGTGGAGGGCACAGGCATTCAAAACCGTCCTCCATGTCGATGCAGGTGCCACCCTGGGCACAGGGGTTAGAGGCACACTCGTCCGTGTCTGAAACACAAACACACACACACACAAAGCTAATGTTGCAGCCTGACTTCGAGTTACATTCGTGAATGGACACAAACACACATTCAAAGTTATCTTCCCCCCACTCAGCCCTCCCTCCCTCTCTCTCTCTCTCTCTCCCCCTCCCCCCATCACTCTGCCACACTAACTAGAACACGTCTGTCTCACCTTTAGCACAGGTGGGCCCTGTCCAGCCTGAGGGACAGTGGCATTCAAACCCAGCGGGCACCTCGTGGCAGGTTCCCCCGTTGGCGCAGGGATTGGACACACAGGCGTGCTCCGCTGGAAAGAGAGGGTGGAGACAGAGGGGGGAGAGAGGGGGGGGAGAGAGAGGGGGCAGAAAGGAGAGCCAGGGATGGTGAAGAGACAGTTTTTTTATTAGATTTTTGCTGCGTGTTCTTCAGTGAGAATGTGGGTTTGAACGCCAGCGGCATCCCCAGACAGGTCCATATGTGCAATGCGCTGACTCACCTATCTGACAGTTCTTCCCAGAGTAACCGTCAGGACAGGCACAGTTATACTCATCAGGTTCCGTGTTCATACACGTTCCACCGTTTCTACACGGACGGTTGGTTCCGCAGTAGTTCAGGTCTGAGGAGAAACGCGAAAAACGGAGATCGATTAATCTCGACCCTCCAGTTTGGGGGGGGGGGGGGGGGGGGGTTGCGGTCGGAGGTCAGAGGTCAGAGGTGAGCGTAGAGAAGGTGACCAGGGGAACGAGTCCTTAAACATGTGATGGATTTGATATGGTTCATCGGAACGTTTTTAACCAAGGCGACAAATGACGCATCCAGGAAGTGTGTGGGGCCTCCAGTCGTCTCACCCTTGTTACACAGCAGGCCTCCCCAGTTCTTGTCACAGCTGCACTGCCAGGGCTTGGTGCAGGTACCATGGACACACCCAGGGTAGGGCAGGCACTCGTCACAGAACACACCCTGCCAGCCATAGTTACACCTGCAAAGGAAACGAAACATCTTACAGATCCCAACCCTCAGGTATAATGTCTGTGTTTAAAACAACGAGACCCACCAGACTCATTTCATCCAAAAGCAAGAAATTATTTATTTTCCGTTCTGCAGTGGAATGTACTTAACAAACCGCTACACTAAACATGTCAGAGATACTTTAGTTAACCAAGACACTGTGCTTATGTGATCCACTAGGAAACCCTGCCCGGGGTAAAAGAGGGCGGAGACCCCACATCGCCGTGACGACCTGAGTCGTCAGCAGTCGAGAACGTCTTCATCAAGGTGAACGCTGACCCCTTCACTGAGGTCCTAATCTCAGCCAGGGTGTTGGGGACATTCCTGACCAGCGAAGAGGAGGAGGAGGGGTGTGGCGAGGTCTCCGGCCTCTCCCAGCAGCGTGTGGGGCTGCTGGGGCAGGGAGAGGCAGTCTGGGAGCCTCCTGGGATGGGGCAGGCGGAGGGGGGTGAGGAGGTGGGGGGGGGGGGGGGTGAAGGGTTAGCTAATCTGTTGGTTTATGGCTGCAGTCTGTTATTCCAAGGCCAGCGGTAACCTTGCCCCACCTGTCCTGTCATTTCTCCCCTAAGGCTATTTTAAGGATCCCCATCTGAAAATGGACGCCGATCGCACGCTCCGCGGCCGGTCCCTCCTTGATGCGGCCGCTCCACAGGGCCGTGTTCTAGAATGCAGCGGTTTGGTCATGCAAGATCCCCCCCCCCTTCTCACATTGCGTGTGCTGTCAGTAGTATGTAAGAGGGGACTGTGTCGCAGCATGCAATGTTGCATCACCGTCTTGGCCTGTGATTTGGGGGTTTGTACAGTACTGTGCAGCCGTAGTGGGAGGGAGGAGGGGTAGGGTGGAGGGGGGGTTTGAGGCCTCCATGTGGGAGAGGGAGGAGGAGGGGGAGGGGGGAACCGCAAGGCCACCACAGCCATGCAGGGATGGCCTCAGACCTCCCCAGCCATGGCATCCGTCAATGGAGGGCCCCAAAACTAGAAATATCCCTCCCTCCAACAACTGCCCACGCTTTGGAAATAGACCTGCAAAAGCCACGCCCCCCCCTCCCGCTGTCTGTCAGACAGGGGGCTCTGATCTGCTCCTCTACTACAGCCCCAAGACTGCTGAATTATTTACAGAGGGAGACAGAGGGAGGGAGAAAGAGAGACAGAGAAGGAGGGAGAGACAGAGAGACAGAGAGAGAAAGAGAGAAAGAGTGACAGAGACAGAGACAAAGAGAGAGACACTCTCCGAAATAAGCAAACTTAGCCCCGCTGTTGCCAGGATACCTCTTCAGTCGTGTCACATGAGGGAGAGTTTAGGTTATGGATGCTGTGTGTGTGGAAACACGACACCCACAACACATTTTTAGTTCCCCTCAAGTCTGCAGGAGAGCAGGGCTGCTGTCAGCAGGAGGAGAGAGCAGGAGAGCAGGGCTGCTGTCAGCAGGAGGAGAGCAGGGCTGCTGTCAGCAGGAGAAGAGAGCAGGAGAGCAGGGCTGCTGTCAGCAGGAGGAGAGAGCAGGAGAGCAGGGCTGCTGTCAGCAGGAGGAGAGAGCAGGAGAGCATGGCTGCTGTCAGCAAGAGGAGAGAGCAGGAGAGCATGGCTGCTGTCAGCAGGAGGAGAGGGCAGGAGAGCAGGGCTGCTGTCAGCAGGAGGAGAGAGCAGGAGAGCAGGGCTGCTGTCAGCAGAAGGAGAGAGCAGGAGAGCATGGCTGCTGTCAGTAGGAGAGAGCAGGAGAGCATGGCTGCTGTCAGTAGGAGGAGAGAGCAGGAGGGTGGGGTTGCTCTCTGCAGGAAGGCGGAGTCTGCGTTCCTGATGGGAAAGCCTAGCAGGCTCCAAATCACATGTTGAGGCACATTCCGTTTGGTTCTCTGTTGATTCTCACCGTTTAATTCCAAAAGGGGTATTCAGAGATCAGGCTCGTTCAGAAGTTGTATTGGAGATCTCTCCTGAACCGCTAGCATGATACCAACCAGCTCACTTTGTCACGTTAGGAGAAGCTACAGTCATCTACAGGCCCGGTACGTGACCTGGGGTGCTGGACTGAGCCCCGCCCTGTGGAGCAGGCCAGGCTGCCAGCCAAAACAGGCCCAGGATAGGAGGAGGTGCAGGGGGCTGTCGGAGTGGGCAGAGGGGCTCAGATACACAGCGCTGGAGAGGAAACTGTGTGTGCAAAACATGCCTCAGAGGGCCAGCTTTGGAACAGGAAGGAGAACAATGGCTCCTGGATCAGACTGGAGCTGGAGAGGTGTATGTGTGTTGGTGGGATGGGGGGGGGGGGTAGTAGATGACTATACACTCCACAGAGTGCCAGGGCTTTGGAGGGGAGGGAGATGGGAGGAGGCAGGGGGCTCCTCTAACCTCCACCTCAACCCCCCCCCCCACATTCAGACAGGCTGCGCGGGACTCACGTGCACTCTCCAGGGACGCCGCAAACTCCGTGCAGCAAGTTGCAGCCTTGCTTGCAGATAGCTGTGGGGTCAAAGACAGATTGACAAATTAATTACAACCCAAGCTTCAAACCCCCCCCCAGGTCCTCTCCACTGTTTCCACAGTTTGGGTAAGAGATTTGTGAGGATCTCCCCTGAGGTCATAGAGGGTCAGGTCGAAAGTGTTCCATGATGGTGACATTTACATTTAGCAGCCACTTCTATCCAGTACAGCGACTCCCTAACACCCCCACATGGGTGAGTGTCTGAAGGCTCCTACTCACCGGTCTTGCAGTCTGGTCCCATCCAGCCCTCCATACAGCCTCTGTTTCCAAACTGGTCGCACACGTAGTGACCGAAGTAGTCGTCACGCGGCCTACACTGCTTGTTGCACTTGTTGCCGTAGTAATTGTCGTCACAGCGCACGCGGATGCTGTACTCGAAGCTGGCAGTGGCTCCATTGTGCTGGATGGTCTGCCGCTCGTCCCCAGGGTTGATCACCCCTTTGCGGATGCTCCGCTCGATCAGCAGGTCCTCGTCTGGGTAAGATGACATGGAGATCAGTACGCTTGGATACAATGCAGGAATACGGTACATGGTGTGGATTTAAACTGGGGGGGGGGGGTGCTGTTAAGTGTTCCTGCTTTGTGAAAAAGGCTTTTTGTGCCTCTCCCTCACTCCCTTCTCTCTCCCTCCCTCCCTCACCTCTCCCTCCCTCCCTCGCTCGACCTCTCAGGAAACCCCGCTCAAACTCCTCAGTTGGGCCGGAAATAATAGGAGCCAGAAACAAACGAGGAAGGGCGACATAGGAAAGGACCTTTAGAACAGAAACACCATGAACCCAACAGACCTGGCTGCAGCTCCCAGAGGGGTTAGACTGGGGTTAGACTGGGGTTAGGACTGGGGTTAGACTGGGGTTAGGACTGGGGTTAGGACTGGGGTTAGACTGGGGTTAGGACTGGGGTTAGACTGGGGTTAGAACTGGGGTTAGGACTGAGGTTAGACTGGGGTTAGACTGGGGTTAGGACTGGGGTTAGACTGGGGTTAGACTGGGGTTAGACTGGGGTTAGGACTGGGGTTAGACTGGGGTTAGGACTGGGGTTAGGACTGGGGTTAGACTGGGGTTAGGACTGGGGTTAGACTGGGGTTAGAACTGGGGTTAGGACTGAGGTTAGACTGGGGTTAGACTGGGGTTAGGACTGGGGTTAGACTGGGGTTAGACTGGGGTTAACCCTCCCTTAACTCTAACCCAAAACTTACTTAACCCTAACCCAGTTATATCCTACAGTATGGTAGCTCATCAGAACTTGTCTAACTCAAACTAAATCCCACAGTGCCTCATCCAGGGCCTTCAGATCCACTTTCTGACCTGTTTTTTTTCCTCGATTTGGCAGACAGCTAGCTAGCTAGCATACTGCCACAGATTCAACAGTCACTCCCCCACCTGCAGCACTCCACTCTCTGCTGCTCATTTCCAGCAATTAGATATAAAAATACAGACCAATCATTGGCTCTCAGGCCTGAAGGAGACACTCCTAAGAGAGCTGGCTGTTACCAGGGAGAGAGGGGGGAGGGAGGGGGGAGGGCGGGAGGGAGATGGGGGGGACGCTGGTTTACACAAACTGTGAGGGGGCTTCAAAATGGAGCAGTTGACCCGAGTCAAGAGCAACACAACTGGATATGGACGACACAGACAACTTTGGTGTCATGCACATGCCACCATCACAGCGACTAAGCATTCACTGCTAAAAGGACAGCTAGGAGACACTGAGAGTTCAAACCCTCCTCTTCATCCCGCCATCAGTCCGCCTCTCCTCCCTCTCCCTCTCTCAATCTCTGCAGATGATGTCAGAAGACTTCAGAAACACTAACACCAACGATGCTGCCACCACCTAATAAACTAACAATGGCACGGGCCACTTCTCCCCCGGCCTCTGTTTTGCGAACAGAAGAGAGCTTCCTGGAGGATAAACAGGCTGAGGCCTTTTTTCCTTCAGCCTCTCCTCTCCAGGAGGCTGACCAGGGGAGAGATCCAGCCTCGCCTCACACTATCACATTTTTTTTTTTTTTAAACACCTCCCTGTAAACAGCTCTTCCACAGTGAAACACACGCCAATGAGCAGCTTTGCTCTCTATGACCCGAGCGGATCCTCCTGGGTTAACGTAGCAACGGAGGCTGGTGGGGTGTGTGTGTGGGGGGTCAGGACATGTAGCTGTCAGCACAGTGAGTGGTCAGTCTGTCAGGGTGTGTGTGGCGCTGGTGGCTGCCTGTGCTGCCGTGCTTGCGGAGGCGTCGACAGGCAGGATAATGAAGTGACCTGCAGAAGCTCCACAGCTGCTGGGAAGGTAATTAGCAGACGGACTTCAGTGGAAAGAAAAAAGAGCTGAGGTCCATAATTAATGGCTTAACGAGGTGATGTCCATGCTTTATATAGAGGTGCAGAGCAGTCTCTCTCTCCCTCTCTCTCTCTCTCTCTCTCTCTCTGTCTCTCTCTCTCTCCCTCTCTCTCTCTCTCTCTCTCTCTCTCTCTCACGCACACACGGTCCCATAGGAGGAAAACCAGTCTAGCTATCAGTCACACCCAACACCATAGGAATGTATAAACTCCCAACAGAATCCTATATAAACTGCTGCAACTGAGCGTGAATGAAGATGGATTAGAATGGGACTGATCCCTGACCCTCATGGAAGAGGGTGAGAGACAGGGGCCCAGAGACCAGCCAGGCCCCTCTCCCCTCCCCAGAGAGACCAACCAGGCCCCTCTCCCCTCCCAAGAGAGACCAGCCAGGCCCCTGTCCTTCTCAGAGAGACCAGCCAGGCCCCTCTCCTCCTCAGAAAGACCAGACAGGCCCCTCCCCTCTTCAGAAAGACCAGACAGGCCCCTCTCCTTCTCAGAGAGATCAGCCAGGCCCCTCCCCTCCCCAGAGAGACCCGCCAGGCCCCTCTCCTTCACAGGAGCTGTTCCCTCTCCAGGCTTCTGAGTAAACGTGTTTGTGAGAAGCTGCATTGTTCCAGAAGGCGTCTGGATCCGCCTCGCTCTCAGCGCCAAGATTCAGACCAACAAGTGAGGACAACAGGTCACATGGAGCGCATGTTCATCCACCGCACAAACACGAAGCTTTCGGTAGGTTAGCCCAATCCAGAGATCCCTGAATCGAACTCTCTGAATCTAACACCCTGAATCAAACTCTCTAAATCAAACTCCCTGAATCAAACTCCCTGAATCAAACTCCCTGAATCAAACTCCCTGAATCAAACTTTAATCTAATTCCCCGAAACGATCCCAAATCTCTATCACACAGATTACATTCCTCAATTAACCTGTATTCCTGCTGGCAGAACTGATATGAGAGGGAACAAGTGAAAACAGGACACAGCTGTGTGGCTCTCCTCAGGGCCTGGCTACAGGCCTCACCACACCACTGCATTCCTCTGGTTTCCCTTCAGGAACACTTAGCGATTTACCTACTGTACAGAAGGAATGTGATGTGTGTGTGTTTGTGTGTTTGCGTGTGTTTGTGTGTATGATGAGCGGGACGGGAGGAGAAGTCTCGGAGTGTTAGTCATTTCCTTTGATCTCTGACGTACGAGGACACTTCCTGTCAGACTGACATCTGTTCTGCTGGTGCTACTGCTGGTATATAGAGCAGGGTTCTATATAGAGCATCTTAAATAGAACACAGTGGTATATAGTGCAGCTTATGTAGAACACAGTGGTATATAGAGTAGGGTATATATAACTGGTTATAAAGGTATGTAGAGCAGAGTGGTATACAGAACAGCCTATATAGAGCAGTGTGGTCAATATAATAGCCTATATAGAGCAGGGTGGTCTATAGAGCTGGGTGGTCTATAGAGCAGGCTATATAGAGCAGGGTGGTCTATAGAGCAGGGTATATAGAGCAGGGTGGTCTATAGAACAGGGTATACAGAGCAGGGTGGTCTATAGAGCAGGCTATACAGAGCAGCGTGGTCTATAGAGCAGGCTATACAGAGCAGTGTGGTCTATAGAGCAGGCTATACAGAGCAGAGTGGTCTATAGAGCAGCCTATACAGAGCAGGGTGGTCTATAGAGCAGCCTATATAGAGCAGGGTGTCTATAGAACAGGGTGTATAGAGTACTTACCGCTGTTGCTGTGTGTGCCATTGTCCCAGTCCCACGCCTCCACTATCAGAGTGTACTCCCTCTGCAAAAGAGGCAGACCACCAGTCATTAAAGGGTTATCAGGGTTCATACTAATACATAGTCCACACACACACACATGCTGCACACACACACACACACATATGCAAATACACACACAAACACGTGTGAACAAATCTGGATGATGGTGGGAACAAACCTCTGGTTCCCACGGCGCTGTCACTGATTAGCCAAGAATGAGCCTGAAGCTAGTTAACAAGTACAACTGAAAGAGAAACATCTACCTGCTCTGCCCCCCCCAAACACCAAACACAGCACTGTATGACCTGGCTAAACCTGACCCTGTGCACCTCAGGTCACAGGAGAAACCCTCCTGAACACCGTCCTCTGATAGCAGGAAGCCCAGAAAGCAAAGGCTTATTTTAGGTGGCGTGTTAGTAAACAAGACCAAACGCCACATGATCTGTTTAGGCCAACCAGGATGGGACTGAGGATGATTCCCATGACCAGAGTCTGACTGAGGAACCCAGCAGTCCTACAGGAGAGCAGACTAGACCAGTAACCTGAATAACAGGAAGACTGCCTGTCTTTGACTGACTTAAATTAAATCTAAATGCTAAATGAATAAATGTAAATCTGATCCATGTAAGGAAAAGAGCCAAATTACATAAAGAGAGAATCACCACCCAAAAGGATAGAAGCAAGAATGTGTTTAGTAACAGGAATGTGCCCTTCCCCAAAAAGCAATGCTTCTATCACGATGTCAGCTGCTCCAGTGAAGGTCATGAAGCCCCTTAGGAGGCTCTGGCTTCTACAGAAACACAAAGTCAAAGACACAGAGAGAAAGACCGTGCCATTAAACCAAGCTGGTCCCTGGTCTGTTACATCGACAGAGGACTAGCAGCTCTACAGCTGAACGCAGGCTGTCTGGGATGAGTGTGTGAAAGAAGAACTTCCTCTACTGTCAGCTGGGACTGTAAGTCCTGGAATCCTTTGAAAGCACGCTATTAACGGTAACTTTGAACGCCGCTTTGCTGTGACGATGAATCAGTGTGAGAGCGTGTGCTATGGGAGTCCTTTTGAAAGAAAGCTTGTTCTGTTCATAAAGTTCCTCAAATCAGTCTTGTGTGATCAGATTAGTGACTTCCTGACGGGATTGTTTTGCTGGTGTGTGTCAGGGCCCTGTAGGAGGAGGTGAGACAGTTAGGGCCCTGTAGGAGTAAGTGAGGCAGTGTTGGGTGAGAAGTGTTGGGAAAGCGACCCAACACACCGGGGGAAGCTCTGGCAGACGACACATGACACCTCTAAGCCAATTAACAGGACGCCCAGGGATTTAGGTTTTCATTAGCTGAAGGAGAGCTCAGTCCTCTGTGCCTTCATCTGTTCAATGAATAAATTACTGCACTCACTGCCCATGTGACCCAGACAAGGAGACTGCACTAGGAAAGAGCTTTAACTGGGAATCGTCAAGAGGAGGGGAAAAGTAGGATAGGACTCATTATCTTTCCTCCCCTGTCGCTGGCTTGAATAGAAAGTAACGTTTAACAAGGGTTTTCTGAGTGTCTAAGACCCAATTAACAAGTTCTGCCGACCTGTGACTCGGAGAACAGAAGCAACGACACCTGGCATGTTGCACCTGCTAAGGTGTTCATATGAATAAACCATGGAGGTCCCTGCAGGGTACCACAACACAAGCTGCTTCATTTAGCACTTTATTAACAGAACAAGCCTTCTATCAAGACGACACAGGCTTAGATTCACACTCCCAATCCAATCAAAGCTTATCTCAGCATACTTAACTGCATGGCACCCAGATCAGGCGTATCACTTAGCTGAGGGTTTTCCGAGCCAAGATGTTTAAATCAAGTTTCTCTGGCTTCCCCTCTGCATGGTGTGTTCCATCATCGCTGAGGTGATGCATTTTTGTCAGGAGATCAATACAACTCGACCTTGAATCACCTCGGATCCTTCTGACTGAATTGTTTAGGAGACAGACAGTAAGTTTGAACAATCTGGAAGTCTCTCCTCCGTGTGCTGATGAAGATGCTGTGCAGGCTGTATTGCCTCATGCCCCCTCACCTGTATCAGCTCCACGCTGGCCTCAGGTACACGACTGGCTTAGGTTTCCCCAGGATACTCCTGTGGTCATCAACAGTCATAACTCTGCCAGAAGGCCATCACTTTAGACAGGCAACCTGACACCGCAGCAAGGTGTCCAACACCTGATACGCTACAGACCGACTATAGGCCACAACACAACAGCAGCCTTATGTAAACAACTGTCACATCAACTACTGACTTCACCCAGCACAACTTCGCTCTCTCTGACACTCTCTCCCCCCACGCTCTCTCTCTCTCTCTCTCTTTCTCTCTCTCTCTCCCTCTCTCCTCTCTCTCTGCTAGTTTCAATCTACTCACAACACGTAGCTGAATTAAAATGGTTGGAATGGAAGGATGCAGTTACTAAGGGGTTAAGACAGTCTTCCCATCCCAGCCTTTTCTGCGAGTGTTTAGATCCTGCTGTCCTGTACAGTGTTGGGTAAACCCCACCAACCTTTTCTCCACTGACATCCTGGCATCTGCCTGGAACCTCCTACCCAACTACACTCCTCGCCGACAGCGATAAGACTGACACCACTATAAATACTAGAGCCTATATATACTCTACTGTACATAGTTCATTCTTGACAAGTACAGTCCAAAGCCATTTGTAGCCACGTGTGTGCCTACACAAACACACACACACTAGTACAAGTCCAAAGCTTGCAAAGATTCCATAGAGCTGCAGTTGGGTAACGCACTCACTACCACACTGGGAGATTCCAGATGTTGACCTTGTTGAGAAACTCTGATGTGGATGAACTTTGACCCCCACGCCCAGGAGGGGAGGGCGTCTGCTGTCACAACAGCCAGCCGGAGCCTCGCTGCTGCAACCCACACAAAGAGCCCAGGCCTTGTCTTACTACAGTGGGGGGAAATGAGATGTGGAAAGAACAGCACCTAAGAACTGTTCTGGATGTGACGTGTTTAATGGCACCAGCATCAGGTCTGGGATTTAATTAGAGCTGATGACACCTGAAGACCCACCTCCACACTCCCCTCCCCCTCATCCCTTCACACCTTGTTCCCAGCAGAGGGCTCTGGGCAGGGGGCTTTGCTGTGCCCCCCCCCCCCCCCCCCCCGCTAGGCTTCAGCTGAGCTCTGCTGGCAGCCCAGGTACACCAGTCAAGTGGGGAATGAAATGTGTAATAACATGCTTTAAACACAGCTGCACCTGCCATGTCATTATTGCTTAACAGTTACCATACGCACACAGGCACACACACACACAAAGACACACACACACACACCAAGATAAATAACACCGATGCAAACCCACTCCATAGGCACACGCCCCGACAAAATCGTACACATGTAAACAAGTCCAACCTGCCCCATAAGAATAGCCGAGAGACATTAAAGATTGAAATGGCAATCAGTAGATTCACACGGGCTAGTGGAGAAAATCAGGTCATCTTAAGTGGAACCAGAGTGAGTCTCTGGAGTCGGGCGTCACAGGTGACAGACAATCATGTTTTTTCCTGATCACAGGGGAAGGCAAGCAGGACAACACAATCCCCTCACCTTGTCTAACCTCACTACCACACAGGTAACACAGCCTGGCTACCTTCATCCAGGGAGAGGTAACACAGGCTTTTAGGCTTATTACACTGACCCAGGGAGGAAGAGTGGGGCAGGGGTACAGGAGAAGAGGACCAGGGGTACAGGAGAAGAGGACCAGGGGTACAGGAGGAGAGGAACAGGGGTACAGGAGGAGAGGGGCTGGGGTACAGGAGGAGAGGGGCAGGGGTATATGAGGAGAGGGGCAGGGGTACAGGAGGAGAGGGGCAGGAGTACAGGAGGAGAGGAGCAGGAGTACATGAGGAGAGGGGCAGGAGTACAGGAGGAGATGAGCATGGGTACAGGAGGAGAGGGGCAGGGGTACAGGAGGAGAGGGGCTGGGGTACAGGAGGAGAGGGGCAGGAGTACAGGAGGAGAGGAGCAGGAGTACATGAGGAGAGGGGCAGGAGTACAGGAGGAGATGAGCAGGGGTACAGGAGGAGAGGGGCAGGGGTACAGGAGGAGAGTGGCAGGGGTACAGGAGGAGAGTGGCAGGGGTACAGGAGGGGCCGTTGCTCCAATAAAACCAAACCACAACATTTCTGGCATCTGTATGCTGCTTAGCAGTCAAAAGCAAACATGGGTTTGTTAACTGGGCATCCCTAGACAGGAGACTATCAGTACATCAGCCAAGAGAGATGAGCTGTGGCTGTTTATCAGTAAGGCAGGAACCAAGAAGTCCAACATGAAGACAAACAACACTTGTTTTTAATCCTTAACTAATGAGCACCGTGTCTCCGGAAGCTTCCGGCAAGCGGCGTGTTCTTCTTTCCCTCATCTTTTCACCACAGGCAAGTTTGTTTGCCTTTAAAGCGGTCCAAGCAGATGTTTTACCTCGTCAATCACACAGGATGGAAGTGAGGGAAAAAGAGGGATGGGTGGAAAATAGAAGGAAAAAAAACTGTGCCATGAATCAGAAGCATAAGCCCCTCGTCCTTGATTTACACTCAGTGGGGTGATGGGAGGACAAACCAGCTCTAAAAATACCCCAAAAAGAAGCAAAGGGGAGAGCGGAGGGGAGAGGGGGGAGAGGATAAAAAATGTATGTTTCTCCTGGAGTCTAACACTGCATTATAAGTGACTCGGTGAAGGCCAGGACCTAAAAATACCTCTCCCTTGTGACAAACTCCTCACAAGAAGGAGAGATGCTACTCTTCACCACCACCCGAGCCTCTTCTTCCTTTCATAAAAAAATATGTCACTAAAAACGCCCACAGCCCTGGGGGCGGGGGGTTAACATTAAGAGGAAATCATCACTGCAGCAGAACAATATCTTTTTTCTTTTTAAATCATGTCAGGAGCCAGTGGCCCAGATATTTGGACCAAACAAGGATGTCATCATCAACTACGGGGCATGGTTTCATATAATACGCTCTGTATTTAGCTCACCAGTCAAGTATCTGAATGGTACAAGATTCCTCCATGTTGTCTGGGTCTCTCCCCCCCCCCCCACAGCAGGAACACCAGCTCGTATGTGTGTGTGTGTGTGTCGCTGTGCCAGACCAGTACACCCATCCTGCCGCCAGCCTGTCCCTTCACACACCAAGGAGGGTTCCTTTCCTGGAGGGTTAGGGTTGCTTCAGGGGGCAGTTCTATGGGGCCAATCTGAAGCCTTCTGTGACATTGCTGGTGAAAATGGCTGTACTAAACCAGATTTGGATTTAAGAAGGCCCTTCTCAGAGTACCAATCCTTTCTTTCATGAGTAAATGGTGGGAAATACCACCCCCCCACATACACACACAACACACACACACACTGATTGGTAAATGTTGAACCTGAGAGCTGATTGGTAAAGGCTGAACCTGAGAGCTGATTGGTAAAGGCTGAACCTGAGAGCTGATTGGCAAAAGCTGAACCTGAGAGCTGATTGGTAAAAGCTGAACCTGAGAGCTGATTGGCAAAAGCTGAACCTGAGAGCTGATTGGTAAAGGCATCGCCATTTCCAGATTGAGCAGGGATCTTCACTTGTTTGAGCAGCAGTGACACTGATATCCACTCCCCATGTCACACACAACTTAGTGGTAATTGTATCTGCCAGGGGCCCCAGGGTTACTACTTCCAACCTTCCATTCGTTGACAGCTGACCAAGAGGGCTGATGAATGGATGGGTCACCTAGACAACCAGACACACGCGCTTCCTACACGGTGAGAAGAACAACCTTGCGACCACAGCTGTAGTCGTGAAATGTTTAGACTTTATGGACTGCTTTCTCAATTTACTCCCGTCTCGTTATTGTTGTGATTATGTTTTAATATCAGCAGTGAAACTGACTCCTACTTCACACCACCTGTATTCTTTGTACCGATGAGAGGGAAACAATGTCAAGTAAATCAACGAACGTTCTAGTTCTTCCGGTGTAAAAAGGCTCAAGTAACGGCGCGTGAGAATAGGCCTGTAGCCAGCAGCACGCTGCTCGTGCGTCCGCGTGCTTGTTGCGCGCGCCTGTGGCTTCACGGAATGTGCACTTGGGCCATAACAAACTGCTCATAACAAACTGGCATGGACTGCATGTTCAAGAAATGACTATGAGGAAGGGGAGAGAATACATGCACTCTATTGACTTTAAATAAATGTTCTATAGGGAAGATTTGCGCGTTACGTCGCCAAAGTAGACAGTGTCGCCAAAGATGGCACATTCAGTCTCTGCACAATTCTTCTAATCTAAAAAAAATTAAAAACTTGACTACACATGTAAAATAAAGGACTATAACTAAATGATGACGTTATATCCACTTACCGGCCATGCAAACCCGAAAGGAAGGACGATCTTCCCAGCCTCACTGGCACGGTGCTGGTGGCTCTTGGCGCTCTTCAGGTGAAAGCTATTCCCACCGATAACGTTAGTAGATCCAGTTCCGTAGGTGCACAAGCCCGTGGTGGTGACTTCAGTCTGGTATTCCTTTAAACACACTCTGAAGTAGGTATCACATTCATCCCGGCTGCAGCTGAGATCCAGAGGGTTCCTCTCGCCATCGCAGCAGTCCCCATCAGACAGCTCACCGTTCCTGTTCTGGACTGCAATCAACTGCAGCTCAAAATAACCCGAGGAGTGGGACACCTAAAAATAACATTGAATAGAGAAAAGTTTTGACGGTCTTGCAGTTACAGTATACACACATTTTAGAAGAAAAATAGCCTTGTGGCTAATTCTGGAATATTTACATGTAACTGTGGATTAATATGCACTGTCCCTGAAATAAATAAATAAATAAAAATAAAACACTACACACCTGGACTCCTGCTCTCAATACTTTGGTTAAATTAAATGTGAGTTTTCATCTCATATTTACATATCGGAAGGAAAATATTCTCATCTTTACTCAGGTATTGATATGCTTAAGAGAAGTTGCAGGATTCAATTTGATTATTAATTAGTCATGACTATGATTCAATTCTGACTTATGACTGACATTTTTATGGACACTCGATTACTTGAATGGAGTTCAAGATAAAAACTAATGTAGCCTGTGAACACAAGCAGAGCATTGATGCATTGTGGAAATTGCAGTTAAGTGTGACTGGTGCAAGTAGAATGCAAAACGAATGCATCAATTTGAGGGGAGCCCTTAAATCGAAATTCCAAGATCACATGATTTAACTGACTACCGCCTAACTGCATTAAGAGTGGAATTCTTTTCCAATTTAATTTTCCCTAAATGAATGGGCTGTCGTTGTCTAACGTCCAAACTGCCTGCAAATGTAAAAATACCTTCTAATATTTAACAACAGTTTGCTCACCTTAGTCCACAACGTCAGCAGCAGAAATACTATTGAGAAGCAATGCAAATTCCCCATGCAATTCCACATGACTTCGTTTGATTAGTGTAGGCTACCATTAGGAGAAAAAGAAAAATATATATATTTTTAAAAAAGCCGATGTCCGGCGCGAGTGTATCCTGGTCTTCTGGCATGCACGAGACGAGAGCAGGATCAACTCTGCGAAAAAAAAGAAATAAACAGAAGATGCGTATGAGTACACTGCTGGTCCAGATAACACGACTTTCCCCCACCGTTGGAATCACTCAACAGCAAGGCAGGCTGTCAGTTTCAGCACTGAACACCAGCCCGGGGATGGTTGTTTGATTGGCAGCTGAACAAACCATTCACAAACTCCTGGCTCGAGCCACCGCTCTGGCTCGAGCGATAACTTAGGACGCCACGAGCCAACCGTAGAGTAAGGGGGGCGGAGGGCGGGAAGCTGAGTAGACCACGGATATTATACGCGATGGTTTCAGGGATCAGAAGTTCTGATTCAATTAAAGGCATATCTTTATTTGCCGTTGTTTAAAATAAATAAATGAATCAATGCAGACCCATAATTCGAACTCCCTAAAGCTACACCTTGAATGTATTTGAATATAAAATATGTGAAAAAGGTTAATCGTTACAAAAACAGCGGTTCCTGTTTGAAAACGCTTACATAACTTTGCGAATTAAATTATCGTTTGACAGCCGTGGTCAGAAGCGTGTAGGGAGACCTGGCCTCGTCTTTACCACCAGCGAAACTAATGTCTCTCAGCGCCCTCTACCGCCAAATGACTTGACCTGTTTTCTTGACCTGGGATCAGTTTTACTCCTAGTAAAAGACCACAGTACAGAGAGCCACAGCTCTTTATAGCTTGGAAAAAACACATTTATATGTACATAAGGGTTTTACAGACAATCCCAACGGTTTTGCACACGGTATTGTCTGAAACCAACCCCCTCACAAATGTTGAAGTGGTTGTAGCCAACCTGATAGGTCAGCACTGTTAACCAGCTACATTAGGCTGTTACAGAGGGAGGGAGTCATCTTGGGTTGCCCTCTCTCCCTGGGTTGCCCTCTCCCTGGGTTGCCCTCTCCCTGGGTTGCCCTCTCCCTGGATTGCCCTCTCCCTGGGTTGCCCTCTCCCTGGGTTGCCCTCTCCCTGGGTTGCCCTCTCCCCCAGCCTGTAGCTCTCTGCTAGCCAGCCGACCGACCGGTGGCGGAGCGCCGCTGGGGAGACTGGAGGCTGCGGATATGAAGAGTCACGAGGACACGGTCCGACAGGTGGCCTCTGACACAGAGCAGCACATGTTTCCTCTGCGAGCTGCAGCAGGTGCAGACAGCTGCCTCGCCTCGCTCCCCTCCTCAGCACTCAGGTTTTTACGACGCTTCTTATCTGCCTTTGATAAGGAAGACCTGACAGACACTGGTGGCCCAGATAAACCCGGGAAGTAATGAGGTCAATTAGTGTGACAACATTTCTGAACTTTTGGGATATTCTGTGGTGAATGTGGACATCTTTTTTTTCTTCTCTTTTTTGTTGTTGCTGAGGCGTGCCCAGCTAGTTTAGTGGGCTGCATAATGACAAATGTAACCCATTAGTGAAGTCTTTACGTTGTGTCATTCAACAGGAACGATTATGGGAAACATGATCATCTTTGTTGAGGCACCATTGACAACGTTCCGGAATGAAGGATTAAAAAAAATTCAGCGGGAGATAAAAATCCCAGCATTGCATTTCAGGCTTTCCATAATGCGGAACAAAGCCAAAACAAGGTGTTTTGTCACCGACCTACACAGATATGCAGAGTGTTAAAGATCTTCAGTTTTGGGGCCATGGAGTCAACTCGACTCTCGCTTCTCAGGAAAACAAAAGTGAAAAGGTGTTTGTGTGGATGTTTGACTGTTGCTGGGATCGTCTCAGAGATGGGGGAACACTTCGAACCTCTCTGAGGACGATGTTGAAACCCCCTTCATCAGATATCTGCCTGGACGCCTCACGTCAAGCCTGTGGATACCTGCACAGGAGCAGACAGAACTGACTCGCTCTCTCCTTCTGCATTAAACATTCCTTCCTTAATTCTCTGAACTCCCACTTCCTTGCATTGTTAAGATATTTTTGCAGCCTGTGTGTCACACATACACACACACTCTCTCTCTCATACACACATACACTCTCTCATACACATATACACACACACTCTCTCTCATACACACACACTCTCTCATACACATATACACACACACTCTCTCTCATACACACACACTCTCTCATACACATATACACACACTCTCTCTCTCATACACACACACTCTCTCATACACATATACACACACTCTCTCTCATACACACACACTCTCTCATACACATATACACACACTCTCTCTCTCTCTCTCTCTCATACACATACACACACACTCTCATACACACACTCTCTATCGGTCTTTCTCTCATACACACACACACACACTATCTCTCTCTGATTAACATACACACTATCTCTCTCTCTTTCTTACACACATCATCTGTTTTACACACTCTCTTTCTCTTTACATACTGTATCACTAGCTCTCTTTTCTATACATCTTAAGACAGTATAAACTGGAGCTGCATGAAAGGGATTCAAGAGTTAGATAATTTATTTTTGAAGAATGTGCAAACAAAAAGGTAGGCTGTTCATACAATGGGAAACTGGAAAACACTTCCTCCTAATGTACCATGCCTGTGCAGAGGAACGGAAACAGCTCCGACACATAGAAACGTTTACAAGTTCTGTCCTGAAGAATGCAAACAGAGTTGTCTTATCTTAGAAAAAGTGTAAACTTTAGACAGTCTTGTTGTGGCTTGTCTGTGGGGGTTTTATGTGGTACTACAATGCACCAGAAATCATTATAATCTCAGTTTGTCTGGCTTTCTCTCTCTCTCTCTGCCCACTGCCTTTATCTTCCTCTCTTTCTCTGCCCCCTTCCTCTTTCTCGCCTTCTTCCCCCCTCCTCTCTCTGTCTTTCCCCTTCTCTCTCTCTGCCCCCTCCAGCCCTCCACCTCAGCCCTCCACCTCAGCCCACAGCCCTCCACCTCAGGCCTCCACCTCAGCCCACAGCCCTCCACCTCAGCCCACAGCCCTCCACCTCAGCCCTCCACCTCAGCCCACAGCCCTCCACCTCAGCCCACAGCCCTCCACCTCAGCCCTCCACCTCAGCTCACAGCCCTCCAACTCAGCCCACAGCCCTCCACCTCAGGCCTCCACCTCAACCCTCCACCTCAGCCCTCCACCTCAGCCCTCCACCTCAGCCCACAGCCCTCCACCTCAGACCTCCACCTCAGCCCACAGCCCTCCACCTCAGCCCTCCACCTCAGCCCTCCACCTCAGCCCTCCACCTCAGCCCTCCACCTCAACCCTCCACCTCAGCCCTCCACCTCAACCCTCCACCTCAGCCCACAGCCCTCCACCTCAGACCTCCACCTCAGACCTCCACCTCAGACCTCCACCTCAGACCTCCACCTCAGCCCTCCACCTCAGCCCACAGCCCTCCACCTCAGCCCTCCACCTCAGCCCACAGCCCTCCACCTCAGCCCACAGCCCTCCACCTCAGCCCTCCACCTCAGCCCACAGCCCTCCACCTCAGACCTCCACCTCAGCCCACAGCCCTCCAACTCAGCCCAAAGCCCTCCACCTCAGACCTCCACCTCAGCCCAGAGCCCTCCACCTCAGCCCTCCACCTCAGCCCACAGCCCTCCACCTCAGCCCTCCACCTCAGCCCACAGCCCTCCAACTCAGCCCACAGCCCTCCACCTCAGACCTCCACCTCAGCCCAGAGCCCTCCACCTCAGCCCTCCACCTCAGCCCACAGCCCTCCACCTCAGACGTCCACCTCAGCCCACAGCCCTCCACCTCAGCCCTCCACCTCAGCCCACAGCCCTCCACCTCAGACCTCCACCTCAGCCCACAGCCCTCCACCTCAGCCCACAGGCCTCCACCTCAGGCATCCACCTCAGCCCACAGCCCTCCACCTCAGCCCACAACCCTCCACCTCAGCCCTCCACCTCAGCCCACAGCCCTCCACCTCAGCCCTCCACCTCAGCCCACAGCCCTCCACCTCAGCCCTCCACCTCAGCCCACAGCCCTCCACCTCAGCCCACAGCCCTCCACCTCAGGCCTCCACCTCAGCCCACAGCCCTCCACCCAGAGCCCTCCACCTCAGCCCTCCACCTCAGCCCTCCACCTCAGCCCTCCACCTCAGCCCTCCACCTCAGCCCTCCACCTCAACCCTCCACCTCAGCCCTCAACCTCAGCCATCCACCTCAGCCCTCCACCTCAGCCCTCCACCTCAACCCTCCACCTCAGCCCTCCCCTCAGCCCTCCACCTCAGCCCTCCACCACAGCTCACAGCCCTCCACCTCAGCCCTCTACCTCAGCCCTCCACCTCAACCCTCCACCTCAGCCCTCCCCTCAGCCCTCCACCTCAGCCCTCCACCACAGCTCACAGCCCTCCACCTCAGCCCTCTACCTCAGCCCTCCACCTCAGCCCTCCACCTCAACCCTCCACCTCAGCCCTCCACCTCAACCCTCCACCTCAACCCTCCACCTCAGCCCTCCACCTCAGCCCTCAACCTCAGCCCTCCACCTCAGCCCTCCACCTCAGCCCTCCACCTCAACCCTCCACCTCAGCCCTCCACCTCAACCCTCCACCTCAGCCCTCCACCTCAGCCCTCCACCCCAGCTCACAGCCCTCCACCTCAGCCCTCCACCTCAGCCCTCCACCTCAGCCCTCCACCTCAACCCTCCACCTCAGCCCTCCAACTCAACCCTCCACCTCAGCCCTCCACCCCAGCTCACAGCCCTCCCCCTCAGCCCTCCACCACAGCCCTCCACCACAGCTCACAGCCCTCCACCTCAGCCCTCCACCTCACACCTCTTCATGGAATGGCTCTTAGCAACGCTGTCTGACCTCTACACCCGGAGCATGTCTGATAATGGGAGGTTATCACAATTCCTCCGCACACACACATGCGCACACACACCACACCCACACTTGAACACACACGGCACAGAGCAGGTGTTTGGTTTCCACCAGACAAGGAGATGAAGTATTATGGGGAGGAGGAGGGTGTGTGTGTGTGTGAACAGCAGCAGGTGCACCTGCACCAAGGTGTGTGAAATAGACAATTATGGCTTCACAGCTTTTACAGCTTGGTGGCATGCAGGACCATCGATAAGAGCTCCACCCATCCAGTCTACAGGAGTCTGTTCACAAAACCAGCAGTCACTCAGATAAACACTGACAACGGCTAGAAACCTAATCATTGTTCTTGGATGGTACCACAAAGTTGCCGCTGACCTAGCGCTAATTTTAGCCACTTTCGACAATGCCCTAAAATTAGGTGCTCGTAAATGAATTGAAACCCCTTAGCAAATCATTGTGTTTGTGTTCCATACACAATATACTGGTCTAGACCATGGAACCATTAAGTTAGAATGGGGGTCTTTCCTACTATTATGTGTATAAGGAGGAATATGGGAGGGGGGGTCACACTTAAGCTTTGGTTGTGACCAAGTCATCCTCTCCAGATCGGGGGGAAGGTCCATGGAGAGTCACGGTGGACAGATTTGGTTCCAGCCCCCCAAAGCTCTTAACAAGTTCTCAAAAACAAGTCTGTTCCCTGTCACCTAACACAGCAACACAGGAGCTCGGGCCCCATCACCACCTCCTCCATGTAAACATCTCATTAAGCATTAGAGCACGGAGCATGTGCGGCCTTAAGGCGCTGCTGGGACGCTGCTCCCCCACTCACGCTGTCATTAGACCCTGGAGTGTGATTGCTAGCTGGGACTCTGGAGCAGAGAGGCTGGGGCCCTGTGAAGGTACAGGTAATTGCCTCAAATGATTACCCACCCTGAGGTTCTGAGGCCATGCTGTCATGAGAAGAAAGCCTTTTAAGCTGGGACTGGAAGTGAGGTGGGATCGCTTGCATGTGCAGGCACACGCGTGTCCACTCTTGTACGCGTGTACACACAGAAATGCACGCACAAACACACCCAGATGGCAAACACACAACCTTATATATACACACACACATACCCACATAGTCGCACACAATGCAGGAAGACAAGCCTTTGAGATGCAGCTGTATGTGGTAGGGATGGGGTTAGGGGACAAGAGAGAAGGGTCAGATTAGTGCTCTGGTCTTTGTGACGATGTGTCCTCAGAGTCTCTCTTTGATGGGATCTCCGTGGGACATGAGATCCAACAAGCCAGAGAGGAGGGGGGGGGGGGGGGTAAGGGGGTAAAGGGGAGGGGGAGAGGGGTAGCATTATGTTAAGTAGAGATGAACCAATGAAGACAAGCCACGATCCACAGGCAGCCAGTCAACAGACCTGGAAAGAAGATCTCAAATGGACCATCACTGGGCTATCACCACGATAGCTTCAGGTCTAGTGCTCTGTTTAACCCACGCTGTGGTTGGTGTTCTTCCAGGAACAAATCTGTTTCTTCCAGCTAGTGAATCTAGATCTTGATGGAGAGTGACTGACCAGATGGATGTCGAAACGTCTTGATTTTGAAAACAGTGTCCAGATGACTACCTCTGAAACAATTTCTGTTAATAAATCTACTGAACACAATCAAAAAAACAACGGCACCATAACCAGAGATCTTTAGGTAATCATTAGTTATTGCCTCGCAGTTTTTCGACGGCTTTGTGTGGGTTGTCAGGCGGCTTATCTGGTGATGTTCTACGGCTACGCGCTAAAAGATTGTAGGCGTGAATCCAACAGTCTCTTTGTTACTCACTGTCCGTCTGTGCTGTGGTGTGGGTGTGAAATGTTTTAACACCCAGCGGTGGAGGTGGGTTTGGGGGGGGGGGGGGGGGGCCTAGAGAAGACAGAGCAGCAACGACAAGTGGGTGCTTGACTACATAGTTGTGGAGGAGGGCATGTTTATGTTGGCAGGAAGAGCTTAGGTAGCGAGGCAGACTTTAGGTGCTGTGGAGGGATGCTGTTAAGGCATCCCGTTTAGGACTGTGGCAATCATTCCGCAAGATATAACCACGCCCCTTACCGCCACACAAAAAAGGGTTTTCCCGGTAAAAAATACCAAACTGATGGCATTATGAAATATGATTGATTTCAGGTAAACTATTTGCCTTCCTTTCATATGGGTGCTGGGATAGTTTTTTGTTTCTTTTTTGGATATCAGTCACTAGAAAAGCACAATGACTTGACTGTTTCATGACTTCTCCCTTATCTAAATTATGATTCATGGGGGTGATTGTGACTGTGCTACATTTAAAATGACTGGGGGTGACATTGGGGGTGGGGGGGAGAGGGGAAATTTTTTTTTTGCTGATTGTTGAGAGCAACTGTACTGTATGGTACAGCATGGTGAGTGATTGAAGTGTTCTTTCAAGGCAAAACACACCATTGTGTCGCTAACAATCCACAATCAGTGTGAGGAAGTGATACACAGGACTCGGATACAATGACCAGCCTGGCTGTGGAACCTCGCAGCAGAACCTTGGCTCCACTAGTAGTGGGAAAATGTTCTACGTTCTCTGAAGTACCAAGGCCTCTCCCCTTTAACAGCCTGCCCCCCACCCCCAACCCACCCCACCACACACACAAACACACACTCTTTCTGACATACAAACACACACTCTCTTTTTTCACACACAAACACACACTCTCTTTCTCACACAGACACACACTCTCTTTTTCACACACACAAACACACACTCTCTTTTTCACACACACAAACACACACACACACACACTCTCACACACTCACTCTCTTTCTCTCTCTCTTTCTCTCTCTCTCTCACTCTTTGACACACACACACAAACATACTCTCTCTCTCACTCACACACCTCCACACACACACACTGTACACACAAACACACATAAAGAACATAAAGTCTGTGTAACTTCCAGTGGTGGTATTACCACAGTGAGAGACAGGGCTCACAATGTTGACAAGCTGCACAGGGGCCATTCAAAAGACACGGTAATGTGGAACGGCCATGTGCTGACATGATGCTATGGTAAAGATGATCTAAGGTTTCAAGGACAATAGGCAAAACAGACACCTCAAGATCTAAGGCTTCCAGAAACAAGTGAAGCAACACCACAGTCAACAGTCTCACTTACTGAAGCAGCTCTCCATCTTCCCACAGCTCTTAGAACTCCCCCCCCCCCCCCCCCACACACTTCCCCTCACTTGACTGTTTACTACAAACACAGATAGGAGATGTTTCAGACCACCGTTAGCTTGTTTGCCTCTTTCCCTTTGTGGATAAGATCTTAAGCAGCACTTTGTCAGACATTCCTTCTTTAATGGTTCAGAAACTGGAGCCGAGCAGCAGCTATGCTGAGCGCTGCAGCCGTCCTGCTGGAGCGGGAAAGTGTTGATTGTTTGGGGGGTAAAAGAGTGTGAAGATGGAATGGCTGAAAGTGTTCAGGAGCACCAGGAGACCACTGAACTGTGAGAGAGCACACACACCACGTGCACACAAACACACAGAGGGGCTCAAGCCCGGTCATGTAAACATGGAAGTGTTCAACAATCAGTGGAGATGTGAAATGCCCTTGACATTGCGACGTTGCCGCTGATTATGGAGGACAGCGCAAGAAGGACAATCCGAATGGAATGCTGCAGGAATTCCATGGAATCCCCCCCCCCTCCCTCCGACGGAATACCAGGGCCTCTCGTATGATTCCGTGTGGACTTGTCACGGAACAACAATAGACACAGGGCCATTCTCCCGCTCAATGCAAGGAAACGTTACCTCAGCGTAAAAAATGTCAAGACTACAGGCCCTGAGCTCTGGAAAACAATCAGGACGGAAGCTCTGGCAGGTGCCTGAGTCCTGAGAAAATATCCCAGTGGAGTTATGGAGGAAAGATGTGGGTGTGGAGGCCCTGACAGCAGGAGAGCAAGGGAACAGTAACAAGCTCGTAAAACCATAAAAGGACAACAACACTATGCACTGTGCCGCAGAACACGACCGAGACCAGAGAGAACAACGTGTTAAAGGCCGAAATGTAGCCTCACATACTGACTAATATCAGCCTCCTGCGACAGGGAGCTGGGGAGAGGGACTGGAGAGCCACGGCAGTTTGTTGTGAATGTTGTGGTTCGTAAAACAAACCCCAAAGAAATGGTGTGAACAGCAGTTATCTTTTCTCATAAAATGCCCGGGACTCAGTCACAACCGTCACAACCGCCAGCCGTGATAAGATACACACACTATCACCTCACCATTTGATAAGAGGCAGAATTCTCACAATCAGACCTCGCTTTGCTTTCAAAATTGTCAAGCCTTGAAAATAAAAAAACACGCACACAGAGTAGCAGGACTGAGAGCTGGACGCCTCATGTTCTTCCTGGATCTGCAGGGGGGAGTTAGCGGGGTCTGGGACTAAATAACCCCCAGACAGCTTTCTGAGACTGGGCTGTGCACGACACGCCCGCTCCCTGCCACACACAGGAGGTCTCCAGGCAGCTAAGGTACGGTCCAACCCCCCCTGACTGTCCCATGGGGGGCCGAGCAGATCAGAAATCCCAGCTCACTCAGAACACAACGTCTGTAATGTCTTTGTGTGTGTGTGTGGTTTCAATACATCTGATACTCTCTCCATCCTTTAAATGAGAGTATATTACATCCATTAGCTGCAGGAAGCCACGACTGTGGCCATTCTGGGGTATCCAGATACAAGCTCAGAGAAAAACACTCATTGAATATGAATCCATTGTTTCTCTGCATGGCGACCCCGGGCACACAGTCTTACACAGGGAGAAACATATGGGAACATTGTTCTGCCTCTCAAGGTCAAAAAAGCAGGGAGCTGTGCTGTATCTCAGGCCAGGATCACATCAAGCAGTGCATTGTTATTACACAGACATTTTGTGTTGCATTGAGTGACGGAGTGGAAATGCACTGGGGTGGAGGTGGGGGGTTCAGAGGGGGTTAAGGAAATGACACTTTCTCTTACAGATCTCAATCTGGCACAACATTGCCAGCCATAACAATGTTGTGTTGAAAGGGATCGGTGCGGGTGGTTCCGAGTGGAGGAGAGGTCCAGAACGGCCGGGCCTGATAAGCACCTGCAGAGGCCTGCAGAAGGAACCAACTCCAGCCACATTGTTCTGGAACACACCCTTGGGGAGGACTGGATGATGTCATCGCGGGCCGTGTCCTCCAGGGGCTGGGTGGACACTCCCGTCTGAGCGCCTGAAAGGAGAGTCTGGATGTTGGGGAATCGGTGAGTCACCATGGGTGGGGACCTGGTAGGACTGAAGGCCTACCCACAGACAGGGAGGTGGAGAGGGGAGGTGGAGGGCAGGTGTAAGGGAGGTGGGGTGGGGTCAGGTGGAGGGCAGGTGGAGAAGAGGTGGAGGAGAGGGGAGGTGGAGCGGAAAAAACAGAATGGTGAAGGGTAGGTGGAGGGGAGGTGGAGGAATAGTGAGGAAATGGTGGAGGTGGAGGGAGAGGGGGAGGGGGAGGGAAGGAAAAGGGGGTGCTGGAGGAGGGGAGCGAGACCTGTGTCAGGGTCCTGCATGGTGGCTATTACCCTCAGTCACAAAGACTAATGACAGAGGCCAAATGTGGGACACCAAGCAGGAGCTGAAGCTACATGCCTGAACAAGACCCAGGGAGCAGGTCAGCCTTTTAACCTCCCTCACACGCAACACAACACACACAACACAACACACACAACACACCACACACACAACACACCACACACAACACACAACACAACACACACAACACACAGAACACAGAACACACAACACACAACACAACACACAGAACACACAACACACAACACAACACACAACTAAACACACAACACAACTAAACACAGAATACACAACACACAGAACACACACAACAGATCCCTCACACACAACAAAAAAAACACAGAACACAGAGCACACACAACATACACATCACAACACACACAACCCTAAAGCACATAGACTAATCTGTTGTATGTTGTGTTGTTGTGTTGTTCCTCTGGTCAAAAAACAGAGGCTGTGATCCTCTTGTAGCGTGTGGGACTCAGACAGACAGGACACCCACCAGTGGCTCCTGACTGACACCTCAGTGCCTTCCTGCCCTCTCTCCCGTGTGGCCCGCCAGTTATGGGAACCTGATCGTACAGAGAGGGGTGGAGGGGACGTGTGGGGGGGACGTGGACCTCTTTTGTGAAGGCTCTTCAAAGCGCTGGCCCTCCTATTTGTCCAAAGGAGCTCTTTGTAATGGAATCCTTCACTGTCATTTTGCCCCCTTTTATTTTTAGGCAGGGCTATTATTTCCCCCCATTTCCCCCCCCCCCCCCCCCCCCCCCCCCCCGTACCCCCTCACATACCCCCAGGGCTTTGTGTGTGTGTGTCTGTGTGTGTCTGTGTGTGTGTGAATGGACAGGGTCAGGGTTTTTTCCTTGCCCCCCCCCACCCCCCCTCCCCCCACATGCTGTGTATCATGCAGACGCATGGCTAATTTCAGGGCTCGCACGGTGCGACGGGTGGGGGTGGTGGGAGGGAGGGAGGGAGGATGACCGCCTCACAGGCCTCTGCTATTCAACTGAAGGCAGAAGAACTCACACTGCCTGCTGTTAAACAAGAGGAATGACAAGGCTAGCATGCTAGCAGTGCTGGGGAAGAGAGAGGGGGGAGATGAGAGTGAGATAGAAGACACAATAAAAAGGGGGTGAAAACTGGAATAAATGCCTCACAGAGTTCGTACAGTTAAGCTGTGTTTCTGTGTGTGTGTGTGTGTGTGCGTGTGTGTGCATACTTGTGCATGTACGTGTTGTGATGTCATGGGAGGAGATGGCTCCACCCTTGGTCGGGTATGACCCCATCTGGTGGTAGAGTCGGACAAAGGCACACCTTTCCACCGCCTCTTCAACACAGGTGTAGGGAATGAAGGCTGATGACTGCCTGAGTGACTGGAGGCATTGAAAAGAGCCTCAGAGTGCAGTTTGGGGGGTGTCTTGTCAGCAGGGCAACCTGCCTGCTGGAGGTGTTGGTGGAGTTTCGGGAGCTTTTTTGTACCTGGAGAAGATTACGCACCTGGAGGAATACTTACCTCTACCAGGAGGAATACTTACCCGTACCTGGAGGTGCACTTATCGGGAGAAACACTTACTGGCTGACAATGCCTGGGAAGAGGTGTGAGTGACAGTCACTGGTTACCCTGAGAAAAGGAAGATTTATGTTTTGGGACGTTGTTTAGAACCAAATACTTTTTAGTTTCCTTCCCAGAGCCGAGGGCCAAGATTTCAGTTCAACCCCTTGTTTTGTTAATTCTCCCCTGTACCCCAATAAATATTGAATTTGGTTTTGGAAAGTTGTGTCCTTGCACTGTTTGGTACTGCCCTGCTAAGGACCAGCCTCTCATGGTCTCACAGTGTATGTGTGTTTATAAATACCTTTGTGTGTGTGAAGAGTACCCCCCCCCCCCCCCCCCCCCCCCCCGTCCTGTTTCTGGGGTCCTTCTGACATGGCTGCTTCAATAATGCATCAGCCGCTGGCCCAGGCTGCTCTGTAACATGATCTGGGGCCCACAGGGGCCACAACCAGGCTTCAGGGTCACATGACCTGCAGTGTCACATGACAGCAGGGGAGACGAGTAAAAGGTGAACATGGTGAAACCATCTTTACATGACAACCTGCTGCTGAGCGGCCGGGAGATCCTCTAATGGGAAGACGGCTTTGTCTGTGGGATGAAGGGAAGAAGCCGGTGGCAGATCTGTGCCCTGGGAGCAAATACTCACACAGGTCGTTCTTCAATTACAATTATTCATTTAGCAGACGCTTTTATCCAAAGCGACTTACAGTAAGTACAGGGACATTTTCCCCTGAGGTGAAGTGCCTTGCCCAGGGACACAACGTCACATAGCCACAGCCAGGGCTCGATCTCACAACCTTCCGATCATGAGGACACCCTGTCAATGTGATGAGGAATTAGTTTGAGCACGCACACACACAATTTAGCTGTGGGACACAGGTATGATTTGACACACCTTGCTGTGCCAGAGTTTCATATCCGAAAGGGAAATCTGAAGCCTAGCCAACTGTGATACAGTTAACTGAGTCACTGTCCCACAGTTCATCACCTGATACACAACAAGCACCAGCCTCCTGGGACATCAACTCTCATCCCCCCCCCTCGGGAGCAGCAGGCCGGTGAGCAGGTGAAAGAGGCTGGGGTGGACCCTAACCCCTCCAGCCGGGGGGACTCTCCTCCCAGACCAGACAGTTGCGTGCTGAGAACCAGGGTGCTTCTGGAGATGTAGCCAACAGGGACAGAACGCCACAGTTCCCCACACCAACCAACCACCCCCACCCCTCACCCCCATCCACCCCCACCGTACGCGAGCGAGACACAAACACACGGAGAAACACACGCCACCGCTCTCTCCAGAGAGGATTTGGTTTCCCGAAGCGACCAGCAGCTTATTAAACATTCAGCTGAACAGCTTCCCTACAGGAGAACACAGCTCCCCTCCCCTCCTCTCCCCTACCCTCCCCTCCTCTCCCCTACCCTCCCCTCCATCTCCCTGGCGGTAGTAAGACAGAACACTAGGTACGTACAGACAGGGAGGATAACACTAGGATGAGTCTGTGTGGGGACATTAAGGCAGAGGTGTGCTGGCCAATCACATGCCTGCTTCTCTGCACGCAGCTCAGCTCTGTGAAACCTTCCATGGCTTACGGCGCCATCTGCTGGTGATGAAGGGGAACTAGCATGCCGTAGATGACGCTGGATGTTGATGCAGTTCTGCTCTAAACTGTCCACATGTAGATGTGAGAATATCAGAAGTGTATGATTAAACCAGGGCTCTCCTGAAAACACAGAAACCTCCTGGTTCAGGATGGGGAATTTTACTGTAAACTCATATAGATGTGTCCTCTGTGATGTGATGTCCTCTGTGATGTCCTCTGTGATGTGATGTCCTCTGTGATGTCCTCTGTGATGTGATGTCCTCTGTGATGTGATGTCCTCTGTGATGTGATTCCTCTGTGATGTGATGTCCTCTGTGATGTCCTCTGTGATGTGATGTCCTCTGTGATGTGAGTCCTCTGTGATGTGATGTCCTCTGTGATGTCCTCTGTGATGTGATGTCCTCTGTGATGTGATGTCCTCTGTGATGTGATGTCCTCTGTGATGTGATGTCCTCTGTGAATGTTATGTGAAACATCTCTATTCTGAAATGGAAGTGGAAAGAGAACGGTAAAAGTGTAAGTGTGTGCAGTAGTAGTAATGTCCACTGGGAGGCGCATTAGTCCCAGTTATTGTTCTTGCATTTTTGGTTTCAAAAACAGTATCCTGCTGTAGAGTAGTGGCAGGGCTGGCCAGAACCAATGAACTAACAAAACATGTATGTAGAGCCCTGCAATTGGTTCCCCCCTCCAAAATATACAATATATATTTTAGCCAATCAAAAGGGCCCCATACACTAATTCAGTTTGAATTTAGTCATTTATCGGATGTTCTTACCCAGGGCGACTTGCAGCAAGTACAGGGACATTCCCCCCTGAGGCAAGTAGGGTGAATCTGCCTTGCCCAAGGACTCTTTATTGAAGTCCTGTATATGTTCTTTGTTTGCTCCATCCTGCCTCAGTGAATTATGTCCCTGAGGAGTTTTGTAGATGGAAAAGGGTCCAGTTCCTCCCCCTCTGGCAAGATGAGAGTCAACAAAGACTCATAAGAACACAGAGGATCTAGTCAGAGAACCTCCAAACAGAACCAGGCGGAAGGTAGAACCCTGGTCTAGATCCACCCCGATCCCGATTCACCCTGGTCCAGATTCACCCTGGTCCAGATTCACCCTGGTCCAGATTCACCCTGGTCCAGATTCACCCTGGTCCAGATCTACCCTGGTCCAGATTCACCCTGGTCCAGATTCACCCTGGTCCAGATTGACCCTGGTCCAGATCTACCCTGGTCCAGATTCACCCTGGTCCAGATTCACCCTGGTCCAGATCCACCCTGGTCCAGATCCACCCTGGTCCAGATTCACCCTGGTCCAGATTCATCCTGGTCCAGATTCATCCTGGTCCAGATTCACCCTGGTCCAGATCCACCCTGGTCCAGATTCACCCTGGTCCAGATTCATCCTGGTCCAGATTAACCCTGGTCCAGATTCACCCTGGTCCAGATCCACCCTGGTCCAGATTCATCCTGGTCCAGATTAACCCTGGTCCAGATCCACCCTGGTCTAGATTCACCTTGGTCTCACCTCATCATCCAGGCTTTCAAATGAAGATTTCCTCCTGATGAGAAGCCAGAAAGCGAGAGGGAGAGAAGAGGACTGAGTCAGTGAAAGGAGACAGATAACAGATAACAGATATCAGATCACCACAGAAGGACGATCTCATCAAGACTGCAGTGAAAACATCTGCAAGAAAAAACAGTGTGAATTTTAACGATGCTGATCTAGCGATGGTCTCGCCACAGAAAATAGAGCAAAAGAAGAGCGGAACGCGACATGGGGCCAGAGATGAGATGAAAGACGGCAGAGTCTGGGGGGGGGGGGACGTCTCCGGGCCTTTGAGGGAAGCGTGGCGCTGTCAATCTTCCCAGCATGCTCTCTGAGGGAGCGCAATCAGGCAGCGTTCAAAGACGTGTTTGCTAAACTCTGGGTAAACTCTCAACGACATCACTTCCCTTAGCCGTGCACAAAACAGCGTTGACACTACGAAAAAAAAACAACCCTCAAGGCATTTTTTTTAGAAAAGTTCCGAATAAGCACTTAGTGTTTAAACGCTTTAGTGAAACACGTCTAACATTTCGACTGTGTACACAGAAACTCCCTGTGACAAATTCATAACAGGAAACATTAAATAACCCAAGACACCTTCAACCGCCCCCATGGAGCCACCGCCCCCCCCCCCCCCGGGCCTCTTCAGCCCCCTCTTAACGAGCCTCGCTGACTGAAGCCAGCCTCCCTACCTGCCTAACGATCTGAAGGACCCCCATGAAATATGCATGAGGTCTCCAGCCTTGGATGAGCATATACAGGAAGACCCACTTACACAGCGGGGCGGGGGGACGGGGGGACGGTGGGGGGAGGGGGGGGTTCATTAATTGGTTTACCTCATCCAGTGCTGTGGAGTTTCCTGCGGTGCCGGCGCTAAAGGCCTCTCTGGAGCCGCACACCCACTGGTGCTGGGTTAGGAGGGTCAAAGGTCAAGCAGAGAACCAGGGGGGATAGAAACTCTCTCACTCACATCGCAGAAAGGAAGCTGGAAGACAAGATAAAAAAAATATATAAAATGTATTAAAGAATGTTAAGAAACGTCCTGGATGAGACATTTTAGGATTTATAACCACAACCAGCAGGTGTCGTTGTTTGACTTCTTAATCATCTCTCTCCGTCGAGTCAATGTATGTGTGTGAATGTACAACATATGAACATTATGGAAACATTGCTTTCCTTAGTGTCACTACAGGGTGAAAATACGCCAGCCATAAGCAAGCATTGTTAGTTAGTATGATTTTGTTCCAAGGCAATTAACACATCATTAACATTCCATTCACACTCTCTATCCTTCAGTCTCACCTTGAGTTACTGCTGTCAGCTAAGAACCAGCCCCCCCCCCCCCCGCATCCTTCCCTCTCCATCCCTCATCCCTTTATCCCCCCTCCTCAGCTTTCCTCACTCTCTTCACTCCCTTTCTCACTCTTCATCCTACCCTTACGCTCATACCTCCCCCTCCCTCCCTCCCCTCCTCCACCACCAACCCCCCCTCTCTCTCTCCTCCCACCTGTACATTCTCTCTCCTCCCACATACATTCATACTCACAGGGCACAAAGAGAATGTTCCAGTCTGTCTCTGCCCTTGCATTTGTACATGGCCCAGGGTCGATGGTTTGAAGTGCCGGATGAAATATTAATCCTCTTGTATTTATTAATGGCCACAGCAGAGGGAGAGAGTTGTGACTCTCTGGATGTCAGTCCATCTCTGCTAACCTGCCACAGCAGCATGTCACCATCACAACACTCCCTGTCTGGGACCGTTTCTCTGTCTCTGTCCCTGTCCCTGTCTCTGTCGTTACTCCTGAGTTGAAATGAGGTCATTCAAACACCGTCGAGTCGATCTTTGACGGGTTTGCCGACCGTGGAGCGATGTGACCCCCGGGTCACCAGAACCCTCCAGCTGGACCCAGGATAGGATCCTGGAAGGGCTTTTTAGCCCAGCGATACGCCCCGCCCTGGAGGTGAACTGTCCCCGGAGTCCTACCCTCCGGCTGGTGTTCCCCTCGGAGAGACCTTGACCCCTCTTAGCCTGCTCCCACCCGCTCCTCTCCCCCACCCTGCCCTGCCCACACCCAACTCCCACACTCTCCCACACGCTATACCGTTCTGGGTCACTCATTAGAGGTGTGGGGGGGGGGAGGTCACCATAAATTGATTAGCTCCGTATCGCAGATACATTAATCACCCATTCATAGCCTGAAGGCAGCCCTGACAGCCTTCTGATTATCAGTTCATCCAGAAAAACTCTTGTGATCACTCCCCTCCTCCTCTCTCTCCCTCTCTCTCTTCAAGGTTGTCAGTGTGTGTCGCTAACAGCTCATGATGGTCTGAACCCTCTGCTGTGTAGATGGGGTCTGCTGCAGGCAGCTCTTGGCTGCAGTCTGGGGGAACCAGTCTCAGTATCCCTGTTGAAATGCCTCACTGTCCATCACAGGCAGGTCAGGAGGATTAGACCAACTGCCAACAGAAACTTTAGCTTTTGATTTTCAGATTGTATTTCATTTGGTGTGGGATTTCCCCTTCCAACGTGTGAGTCTGCTGGGAGTTTGACTGGAGCCACTGCTGAGTTACTGTGTTTCCACATGGAAGACTTGATTGAATTATTGAGATCAGAGGCAGCTACAGGGAGGAGCAGCAAACAAAGAAATTCCATGTACCATTCCATCGATTCCATGTGTTCATAGCGATGGGTATGGATGGAGGGAGGGAGGGGGGGAAGGAGGGAGAGAGAGGGGGGGGATGGGGGAGAGAGGGAGGGAGAGAGGGATGGAGATAGGATGGGGTAGGGCAAGAGAGAGAGGGAGGGATGGGGCTGGCCCCAGAGGCATCTGGTTGGAGGGGACAAAAGCTCGGACTGTCTGTCCGCTGGGAGCTCATTGGGACCCGGGACACGCTTGTTACCCCTGGAGCTTTACACAGGGCAGCAGGAGGGGGAGAGGGGGCAGGGAGGGGGGGATGGAGAGGGGGGGAGGGTGATAGAAGGAGTAGTGTTTGGAGGATCTCACTGATGCCAGAGGGAAACTCAAACAGTCTCTAGTTCAGGAGGAGATGTGCAAATACTGTGTAGTTCTCACAGAGCAATACGCCATGGCAACCACACAGAGACACACACACACGTCTTGAAGTGGTGAGGGTGTGAGACAGAACAGCTGTTCTCTTTGAGAGCAGAAACAATAGAAGAACTCTGCAGGGGAGAGGGGGGGTGCACCTGCCTGCCCCCTCCCCCTTCCTCCTTCCTTTCACCCCTCACTTATTCAACAACCACAGGACAAGTTGCAGCAAATTATGTCAAAAGATGAAGTGTGTGTTTAGGGAGGATGGGGGGGGGGTCAGATCCCCAGCTAAGGCAGCTGATTTATTCACTCAGATCTGATCTACATCTGCATGATGTGGGATTTTCTGCTGTCCATTTCTGAAGGCAAACATATGTCAACAGAGTGTCTTTTCATCTTCATGAGGATTAAAACATGATGGATTCTGGGTCGTCAACTCCCAGAAGACACGATTTAACAAGCACAACCACTGTGTTTCTCAACCCTCATCCCTCTCTCTCAGGGCCCTCTCTCTCTTTCTCCCTCTTCCACTCTCATCCCTCCTTCTCTCCCCCTATCATCCCTACCTCTCTCCCCGTCTCTCTCCCCTCATCCCTCCCTCTTCAGACATCAGAGTACAGCAGGAATACTCCTGTGTGCATAATTATGGGAAACACGTGGGGGGGTATTTCTGATGCAGTATTTCTAAGAGCGGTCTTCTGTGGGGGTGTGTGTGTGTGTGTCTGTGTATGTGTGTGTGTGTGTACTGAGGCTATACAGAGCCACGCAGGTGAGACAACGGCCTGTCATGAAAATTACGAGCGTAGCAGCTCTCAGAAATGTGTGTGTGCGATAAGAGAGGACAGCTCAGGCTCAGCCAGCTCACACCCACACGCTGCCGCACACACACGCTGCCGCACACACACACGCACGCTGCCGCACACACGCACGCACGCTGCTGCACACACACACGCACGCTGCCGCACACACACACGCATGCTGCCGCACACACGCACGCTGCTGCACACACACACGCACGCTGCTGCACACACACGCTGCCGCACACACACACACGCACGCTGCTGCACACACACACACGCTGCCGCACACGCACGCACGCTGCTGCACACACACGCTGCGGCACACACACACGCTGCTGCACGCACCGACGCTGCTGCACGCACACTGCCGCACACACGCTGCCGCACAGAGGCACCAGCTGCAGAGGAGACAGGAACCCAGAGGACAGATGGGACAGGAAGACAGACCAGCTCAACTAAACACACAGAGCAGAGAGAGAGAGAGGGGAGTGGCATGCTGGAGGTATGTCCTGCTTTGTGAGTGTGTGTTCTGAGTGCTAGTTGGGATTGTGGATGGTGGTGGGGGGTGGGAACAGAGTTTGAGGGCTTCAAGGAGAAGAATCTGGGCAATGTGTGTGTGTGTGTGTGTATGCAAAGTGGGCGTGCTCAAAGTGTGTCAACAAAAAGGAAAAAAAGAGTTTGGGTCTTGAATTTATGGCCCATTGTGTGAGTGCAACCCCCTCCCCACACACACAGCCCTCACCCCCTATCCACCCCCGATCCCATGTCCCTTCACTGTAACTGCATGTTAGTCAGGTCATGCATCAATGTCCACCCAAGCTTCTCCATGAGCACAGCTACCCGCCTACCCCAGGCCAGTTCTGTGGAGAGTGGATGAACTGGTCCAGGGGAGCTGGTCCTACACCCCCTGTGGAGACAGGAGGCCTGCTTGACTGACAAGTGGCTGGCTCCAACACAGTAGGCTGGCTCACAAAGGCATTAGACCAGGGCCAAGTCTGGACCTCTGGAAACCCACAGCTCTTAGTACCCACCCACCCACCACACCACCCAGACCAAGCCCATCCAGCCTGCCCTGTTAGGGAGACAGGGTGAGGGAGACGGGTAGAGAGAGGGGGAGAGAGTGGGAGAGAGGGAGAGAGAGAGGGAGGGAGAGAGACATGAAGAGAGACATGAAGAGAGACAGGGAGAGAGTGTTTCCTATCAGAAGCTGTGGGAAGCAGAGATGAGGAGTGTGCGGTTTGTTCAGCAGATGCTGTGCCTGATTCGCTCCACTGTCGGCAAAGAAAAAAAGGGAAAGAACCGAACTGTCAGTGCCTCCTTTCTCACGTCAACACTGTCCCAGTGTGTCCGGCAGCATTAAGATGTTCAGGGCCCATTTCAGAGATCAGCCAATGAGGGCGTGATGGATCACAGTGAGAAGGGAGATCAGGGAGCGTTGTGGCATGACTCAGCAGAATCCTGCTCTGCTTTAGGAACAAAAGGATTGTTCTCTCTCTCTCTCTCTCTCTTTCTCTCTCGCTCTCTCTCCCTCTCTTTCATATACCTCTGCCTCCCTCTATCTCCCTCTCTCCCCCCCCTCTCTCCCCCCCTCTCTCCCCCCCCCTCTCTCCCCCCCCCTCCTGCGTGTAGCTCTTCCTGATCTGAATGCTCGGCACGTACCAGCCTCCCTCTCAGCAGCCTAACGTACTCCCCCTCCCCAGGAACGAGTCGGGACATTTCTGCACACGTTCACACGGGGGCTCGTCCTCAAACACAAACTCGCAGGGACGCGCCTTCAACCTGACTGAAGTGTTGAAAAAACATCAACACTGGTCATTTACTGGTCTGCCTGTTCCTGGTCTGCCTGTTTCTGGTCTGCCTGTTTCTGGTCTGCCTGCTGGTCAGGGCTAGGTGAACACCTGCGTATTGGCGCGTCCGTCAGGTCAAGCGTGTGGGTATGTGAAGGGAAGTGTGTGAGAACACAACAGCTGAACGTGTCTTTGAGGCCCAGTTGTGCGTGCAGCCTTTTGTAGGTGTCTAAGAATGTGTGTGTTTGGGGGGGGGGGGAGGATGACAAAGGAGGAGGGAGACACGGGGGAGGCGGGGGAGGGAGATTTGACAGGGGGGAGCTGACTTTGAATGGCTTTAATTGCTTCGCTTGGCCTGGGTGGGAGGGGCTGATTGACTTATAGAGGTATGAAAGGAACCGGCCTGCTGCCACTGAGGGCGCTTGTGAGAGTGTGTGTCTTTGTGTGTGTGTGCGTGTGCGTGCGTATGTGTGTGTGACTTGGCTCCATCTGTTAAGGCACGGGCCAGCTGTAGGGTGTGTGAGGGCTCTTGTGTGAAGGCACGGGCTCCATTCTATGGCCTTTCTCTCTCCCCCTCCCTCCCTGGCTGTCCAGCCTTCTGCCCACCCAGCAGGGCCTGTCAGGCCCCTGACAGATGTGTCAGTGCTGGATGAAGCAGGACTCTGCTCAGAGACATCAGTTGAGCAGGCGCGGTCGCCACGCCAACACAGGCTGATCCTACAGGAGGTCAGGGACTCATCACTCCACCATCCTGGGGTCACCTGGAAGCTTCCAGCACGCATGGACACACCTACACACACACACATGCCTACACACACACTCACACCTACACACACCCACACACGCCTACACACGCTCACACACACACGCTCACACACGCAGCTGGTATGATGCCTGTTATTCAGTCCTGTTATTCAGTCCTGCCTGTTGCTCTGCTAATGTACAGGATACCCCTGATTACTTGACTGTCTTGGTGAGTCATGCTGTAAGGAACATCTGTGTGTGTGGGCGTGCGTGTGAGTGTGTGTATGGGTGTGTGTGTGAGTGTGTGTGTGAGAGTGTGTGTGCGTGTGTGTGTGAGAGTGTGTGTGTGCGTGTGTGCGTGTGTGTGCGTGTGAGTGAGCTACTGTCTTCCCTCCAGTGAGATACTCTCATACCCTCACGCAGCACACGGGAGGGCGAGAGATGCCCTCACACTGCCCCGCTCTGCTTCAACACGGCTCATGCCAGTACAGCTGTGTATGACACAGAGAGGAAGATAGAGAGAGGAAGGAAGGAAGGAACAAAGAGAGTGACAAAGAGAGAGAGAGAGAGAGCGAGTGGAGAGGAAACTAGAATGGAAGAGCGAGAGGAAGTCGGTGAGAAAGGAAACGACAGAGACAAAAGAAATATAGCATACTACTGAGTGCGTGTGTGTGTGTGAAAGAGAGTGTGGGTGTGTGTGTGTGTGTGTGAGAGTGTGGGTGTGTGTGTGTCTGTGTTCCCCATCTTTCTAGTGATTGGGAGTTCCTGCCTTTAGAGCTGCTACTTTAAGGCTCCCTCCCAGACACAGTGTGTCATTTCATGCCATCTTGGGGCTCCGAGCTGCTCTGTGTATAATCATACAGCTGCTAATTATCATGTGAGGAAGGAGGTACTGCAGGGCTGGTACACAAAGACACACAGGGAGAGAGACATAGAGAGAGAGACAGAGAGAAAGAGACAGAGAGAGAGACAGAGAGAAAGAGACAGAGACAGACAGAGAGAGAGAGAGAGAGACAGAGAGAGACAGAGAGGGAGGGAGACAGAGAGGGAGAGGGAGACAGAGACAGAGAGGGAGAGACAGAGAGAGACAGAGAGAGAGACAGAGAGAGAGACAGAGAGAGAGAGACAGAGAGGGAGAGAGATAGAGAGACAGAGGGAGAGAGACAGCGCAAGATCGTCTCCCTCTCTTCCTCCTCTCTCTCCCTCTCTTCCCCCTCTCTCTTCTCCCTCCCTCCCTTTCTCTCTCCTCCCCCACTCTCTCCCCCTCTCTCCTGTGCTGTGCAGACTGCTAGATGGTGTCATGTCTACAAGGAGCTGAGGCGATGGGGATTATCTGAAGGTTTGTGTAAGAACCAGAGGGAACCAGTTTCCTGTCTGTACAAACGTGAGTCAACAGGAAGAAACAAAACTGTGGAGTCACCAGCTCCTCATCATCTACTGAAGGAGTAATAAAGAGAAATAATCCAGGAATAATCCAGGAATAATCCACTCTCTCTCTGTCGTTTAGGACTGCGCATTCTCTAGCACTTCACAAAACACACACACATATATGCACACACACACACAAACAGGCACACACAAACACACACACACACACACACATACACACATACACACACACACACATACACACACACAGAAATCCATTCATGGTGAGTCAACAGGGCAGAGGAGTTACACAGCAGAGTGCACATGGTGGGACACACACACACACGAACACACACACACTTTGGCTTTCAAAGTGGCTTTTCACTTTGGCTTTAAAAAAATACTATCTTTCTAAAAGAAATATATATATATATACACTACCGTTCAAAAGTTTAGGGTCACATTGAAATGTCCTTATTTTTTAAGGAAAAGCACTGTACTTTTCAATGAAGATAACTTTAAACTAGTCTTAACTTTAAAGAAATACACTCTATACATTGCTAATGTGGTAAATGACTATTCTAGCTGCAAATGTCTGGTTTTTGGTGCAATATCTACATAGGTGTATAGAGGCCCATTTCCTGCAACTATCACTCCAGTGTTCTAATGGTACAATGTGTTTGCTCATTGGCTCAGAAGGCTAATTGATGATTAGAAAACCCTTGTGCAATCATGTTCACACATCTGAAAACAGTTTAGCTCCTTACAGAAGCTACAAAACTGACCTTCCTTTGAGCAGATTGAGTTTCTGGATCATCACATTTGTGGGGTCAATTAAACGCTCAAAATGGCCAGAAAAAGAGAACTTTCATCTGAAACTCGACAGTCTATTCTTGTTCTTAGAAATGAAGGCTATTCCATGCGAGAAATTGCTAAGAAATTGAAGATTTCCTACAACGGTGTGTACTACTCCCTTCAGTGGACAGCACAAACAGGCTCTAACCAGAGTAGAAAAAGAAGTGGGAGGCCGCGTTGCACAACTAAACAAGAAGATAAGTACATTAGAGTCTCTAGTTTGAGAAACAGACGCCTCACAGGTCCCCAACTGGCATCTTCATTAAATAGTACCCGCAAAACACCAGTGTCGACATCTACAGTGAAGAGGCGGCTGCGGGATTCTGGGCTTCAGGGCAGAGTGGCAAAGAAAAAGCCATATCTGAGACTGGCCAATAAAAGAAAAAGATTAAGATGGGAAAAAGAACACAGACATTGGACAGAGGAAGACTGGAAAAAAGTGTTGTGGACGGATGAATCCAAGTTTGAGGTGTTTGGATCACAAAGAAGAACGTTTGTGAGAGGCAGAACAAATAAAAAGATGCTGGAAGAATGCCTGACGCCATCTGTTAAGCATGGCGGAGGTAATGTGATGGTCTGGGGTTGCTTTGGTGCTGGTAAGGTGGGAGATTTGTACAGGGTAAAAGGGATTCTGAATAAGGAAGGCTATCACTCCATTTTGCAACGCCATGCCATACCCAGTGGACAGCGCATGATTGGAGCCAATTTCATCCTACAACAGGACAATGACCCTAAACACACCTCCAAATTGTGCAAGAACTATTTAGAGCAGAAGCAGGCAGCTGGTATTCTATCGGTAATGGAGTGGCCAGCGCAGTCACCAGATCTGAACCCCATTGAGCTGTTGTGGGAGCAGCTTGACCGTATGGTACGCAAGAAGTGCCCATCCAACCAATCCAACTTGTGGGAGCTGCTTCTGGAAGCGTGGGGTGCAATTTCTCCAGATTACCTCAACAAATTAACAGCTAGAATGCCAAAGGTCTGCAATGCTGCAAAGTTTGATGTAAAAAAAATCTTATTTCAAATACAAATCATTATTTCTAACCTTGTCAATGTCTTGACTCTATTTTCTATTCATTTCACAACATATGGTAGTGAATAAGTGTGACTTTTCATGGAAAACACAAAATTGTTTGGGTGACCCCAAACTTTTGAACGGTAGTGTATATATATATCTTAGAGTTTTTCTTTCTTTGAACAGATTTATGTTCCAACTGAGGGGGGCTGGTGCTGTCTTGGTGTCTAAGGCTGCGTCAATAGCCCCTTTTTTGGTCTTTTTAATTGCTGCATTAGCCCACACTGACCGGTGGGGACCTCATTCTTTATATTGCAATAACTGTTAGCTGTTCCTTGCACTCTCTAACATCTCCTCTACTCCGTCTCACTGTCCTCCCCTCCATACCTCCCTTTGGTATGGGGGGACTGAGCTCTCAACACATGCGTGGTTATCGGCCAATGTTGGACCTGGTGCCAGTGGACATAGATCTGAGATGGTCTTCCAACCCCGGATCTGGTCGCCAGTCGGACGTCAGTCTCCCTGATGGACAAGGAGAGAGTTCCCGGTCCTTTTCCTCATCCCCCTGCGTGTGATGCTGCGCCAATCATGGGCCCAAGCCCAGTGGCTGCCTAAATTGACTTTGTGCAACCTAAGACCCAAGTTGAGGATTGAGTATTGATGTTTCAACAACTTATTAACTCTCTCTAGAGATATGACTGTTTTAGCCTGTGTTCTGCTCTTCACTTTCTCCAAAACCGTCCCTGGAGGAGGGGATCCCTCACTGAATTGCTCCTTCCAAGGTTTCTTCAATTTTTTCTTCCTAGTGAATTTTTCTGGGAGTTTTTCCTTGTCTTCCTTGAGGATTTAGGTTGGTTGAGGGGCAGTTCTATGGGCATATGTGAAGCCTTCTGTGACATTGCTTGTAAAAAGGGCTATACAAAGAAATTTGATTTGAAATGTTGACACACACGTCAAGTCCTTATATACCAGATTTTCTCTGGTAGAAAATCACCCATCAGTCAGCATTCATAAATTCAATATCCTCTCAGCAACACATCATTTCCTGTAAAAAAAAGTATCTGTAATCCTCATTATACACATTATAATTACAATGTTTAGACAACGTATGAGCCTCCGGTCCAAGAAGTTCAGTGGAACGGGACACAGTCAGCAGATTTCTGAGGAGGGACAAAGTTTAACTAAACTACTCAAACCTTCCCTCAGTTCACTGTACAGACTGAACTAACCACATGATTTATCTCCCTATTTTGATCCAACAGAAATCTCATTTCCTGAAGGTTTTAAATTCAGTAAAATACAATTTTTTTGGTGTGTGCCAAATGGAATACCCATAATGCACTGCAGCAACAGCTAAGGAAATGCCAGCCGTGTGTGAGTGTAGACAAGGTGTTTCTGAAGCTCCTGAGGAAGGCAGCCACCCCTGAGTGGGGTCCAGCTGTGGACTGATGTGGACCTCCAGTAGACCAGCTGGCTCTCGTCCTGCTGAGGAGAAGCTTTAGACAGCCTACTGGGTGTCATGCAGTCTATGGTGCTCCAGACTATTTCTGGATATCAAAGAGCCCTACTCAGACCCTCGCTCCTCCCCCAGCCACCCCAGTCCCAGCCCCCCTGCCCCTCCTCCCCAAAACTCCTCAGTCCCCCTCCCAGCTCCACCCTCCCCTCCAAAACCCCAGTCCTCCTCAGTCCCCCCCCTCCCCACCAACCTGCAGGTCTGTGACTCTAACTCAAAGCAGATGGTGGGGGGTGGGGGGTGGGGGGGGGGTATGTGGGTGGGGCTGGGGGGGGCTGGACATGCTACACTGGTTCAGGGGGTTAATCTGGTGAGGTATCAAGGCCCAGTGAGGGGTATACGTGTGTGTGTGTACTTAATGAGGCATGGCATAGTCATTATGGGGGAAGGTTTCCATTTTCTGTTCTAGGGTGTTGGTTTAGGAGGGACACTTTGATCATGCTAAGAACGGCAGCCTCTCCCTCACTCCGGCTCCAAGCTCCAGCCATGGCCGGCCTCTTCACCACATAAAGTGACAGGTGTTGGTCATGGAGGGGGTTTCATGAGCTAAGGGGATCGCTTTTCATCTCTGAATCCCATTATTGTCCCAGTTCTGACAGCTTCACGTCTTCAGAAGGGTCCCTGAGTTGAAACATGAAGCACATCTCTCAGCGTGTTCAGGCGCTCAGCCACGGGGACATTCCCTAACATTCACTTTGTTCAAGCTTCCAACAAACCTGTCAATCTGGCTACGAAATCTATCTGATTAAGGTTCAGGGCACACGACTCAGAACGTTGCTTTTGAAGTTTCCTGGGTTTCCCCTGTAGTTGAAATTTCCCAAATACCTACAGTTTTTTTCTTAACATAAATATAAAGATTTAACATAATTTCCATGAGTTAAATCTCCCTCCCTCTCTCTAACGGCTGCTTGGTGTGATCGTGTGTGACCGGGCGGCGGCGTGTCACACCGAACGCGGGCGTCTCAGGATTTAGGTTTACGTCCTGCGACAGGGGAGTGGGAGGCGGCCTCATGCCAGGTATGTGGGTACTGTCAGGTAACATCCACTTCAGCGGAGGCCCACACACAAACTCTCTGTATTCCCCTCAAGAACATAGCCTGAAAACAGACTTGTGAAGCCTGTTTAGACAACATCCATGGACAGGAGAGGTCAGACTACGGTACGATACAGCAGCTCCACCTCTCACCATCACCTCTGGTGCTGCATAGAAAATGCTTTGCTGAATCTATCTCCCTTAAACTCCCTCACAAGGTGAATTTACCTCAGTAAACCAGAGATGATGAATCTGGATGGGGAACAGTTCTGACTGAGCCTCTAACAGCTCCATCCAGTAGCGCGTGCGGGAATGTTTATGAATGATGGATTACTCTGTAACGTAACGCATTCAGAAGCCCCGCATTGAATATTCATGAGTGTTTTGAAGCGGGGCAGCTTTAGCCACATCAGACAGGACTCAAGGACACCGAAGGATAGAGGAACGCTGACTCATGCTCAGATCCAGTCTCTCCCTTCACCCTCTCACCCCCCCCAACCCCGCTCACGAGCACATGACAAATCCCATCTGCACTGAGTCCAGGCAGTGACTAAGGACAGCTTCATCCCTCCATCGCTCAGGAGAGCACTGTACCTTAACTCTGGCCTGGGATTGGCCGGCGCATTGCTGCATGCTGAAGAGTTGCTGAGCTGTGATTGGCAGGAACAAGAGCGCCGACGCTAACTTGGCAACTGTGTGACTGAGTGATCAGACGCTCGCGGTAATAGAGTGTGTGAAAAGCTGCTGCTTTCTGCCATCAATCATTTACTGTCCATTTGACGGAATAGGAAGCCTCTCAAGTAACAAAAGTGACACGAGATAAACATCTTTATAAAGGACACTTTTCACCTTCTCTCAACCCCTGTGACATGATGGACTGAAGTAGGTGTAGGTTGTACAAGCGCTCAAAAACGGAAACTAAACACTTCAAATATTTGCAGGATGTAACTTACACATTTCCACTTACCCCATCCCCCCCCCCCCCCCCCCCCCCCCCCCCCAACCCTACCGGAAGCCCAAGACGATAACCAAGAGCATTCAGACACAAAGGAATTCACTGTGTATGCACTGTAGTTCATGATGATATCCAGAGAAACACAGCTGAGTCTGCATAAAGGGAGCAGTGTGTATGCAGGCTGAGTAAGCACAGCATGTGCATCTTGGAGGTATTGTATTCATTGACATGTAAACAAGCAAACAATGCAGAAATGTTACAGATAATTAGACATGCACATATATTTATAAACCATTTTTAGATTTTAAATAATTGGAAACAGCAAATGCAATTTCGTGTTTTGGCCATTTACCAGCTACTGTGGGATAAACCCAGAGAAAGCCCACTAAGGCAAAGAAAATAAGTTTTGTTGGTTTAATAGTTTTTTGTCGTTTTAACTCAGTCGACGCGTGTTTGACAGAAAGACAGATTGAAACCTAAGCAATTCAGCCACTCAGTTTCACTCACAGCACCTGTTTCTCCTCCGCAACTTCAATTTGCCGCTTCCTCAGTGAAGCATGAGAGGCTGCGTGTGTTTGGAAGCCGTCAGGGCGCCATGCAGGCTCAGCGGAACACAGGAGCAGCACAGGGATGAAGGTGGCGGAGGCAGCGGATCCAATTAGATTTAAAGACAGCTTTTCCTCCCTGGATAAGACAGAATCATCCTGCCAGGGGGTCACAGCTCCCCCTCAGCTCAGCGCTGCTCACTCCACACATGTATCTGTGGAGGGATTATACGGTTTTGAACCGTTCGACCTGAATTCTTCACATCACTCAATCAAGTAAACCGAGATACAAAAAGTCTGCTAATCCAGCTAGACCTTGAATGAACAATCTCCCTTCAGGAACAGTGGGTTGACTAACTACATGTGTTGGCAATAAAATATGCCACCATTTAATAAAAACACTGATACACCAGCGTCAACAGCTATCTTATAAATGCATGTATGATACTGTGATTATAAATAATTACCCGTAGAGCTAATAAGTGACTAGCTAATCTCTGCTGTTCAATTAGCCTCTTACCTCCAAACAGCTTTTATTCACTTCAACAGCTACTGTTTCAGCCCTGTGTTAGTATTCAGCTCTGCTGAGAGGGAGGCAGGGAGAACTGAGGTGGAGAGTAGAGAGTTTTTAATACACACCATTAAGCCAAATGGATCCTCTGACAATGGATCACAAAACAAGACTTATGACAGCTGCCTGGAGAAACAGAGGTAATCAGCCTAATTGTTTCAGTGTAGTTGACAGAGAGCTTTTCACCATCACATTTGCTCCTCTAAACCGAAGGAAGTATTAAATTAAAGAAAATAATCCCAATTGGAGACATTGTTTATAGTTAGTGTACAGAAACAGAGAGACTCTGGGATTGGAGGCTCAGATGACCTCTGAACTGATAGATCGCTGCTCCAGAAGGTCAAACCACAGAGTAAATCTACCATAAACAATATCATCCAGACAGTGTGGCGTGCTTTGGAGATCTGTAAAATGATGTGTCCTCTGACACCGTGGCCTATAATAAGAGCGAGTGTATAACCCACCCACCTAGTTAACGCTGACCCGATCATTAGAGATAATTCATCATAATTAAAGATAATCACCTCATTAACGTGAGAATAAGAGAATAAAGATACAAACATTTTACCCAAAACGTATCAGCACATGCTGTTGCCATGGCTACCACATTGTTTTCCTGGGATCTTTCCTGCCAGGGACGTTTCTTGGATTGAAAGAAAGGGGGGGCTTAGCCCCTATGGATGTGTAATGAAAACATACAAACCAGAAACGCACTCACATATGTAGCATGTTAGAAATAACTTAAATAATCCCAATAATTATTTTGGGGGGCTGAAGAACATTTTAGGGGGGCTTCAGCCCCCCTAAAACGGGGCTAACGACGCCCCTGCTTCCTGCTGTTGCTGTCCTGATCTGCACATGATGGATCTCCATTACGGCTCAACTCTGATGGTGACAAATGGTCTTCTGTAGCAGCCAGGCCTGACAGAGATATCATGGTGATACCTAGAAGCAAATCCACACAGATCATTTGATACGTATCATATATGGGCAGTCTGCAATACATCATGTCTGAGGAGGTGTCTGCACGGTAATGACTTAATTAACCTTTCTGGGCAGTCCAATTATCGCAAAAGTCTGGAATCACTCGGTCTTTCCCTGAAGCCCCCCCCACCCCTCCCACCCCCCCCACCCCCGCCCCCCTACACCCCCTCAAGCCCTCCTTCCATTTTGAAGTGGTCTGTTCAATTTGACTGCTCTTAATCACTCACAGGCTGTTTGTACATGACTAATGGGGCCATTACTGTTGGAGGGCAGGCATGTAGATGCATGGAGGACACAGTCATGGTTTCCCCTGTTGGTTCAGCAGGCATGTCTGAGACGTGTGGGCGGTGGGCTGGGAGGAGGAAGAGGAGGAGGAGGAGGAAGAGGAGAGGGAGGTAGATGGGGAGGAGGTGGACTGGCTACCATTGCTTCACACCTCCTGCGTCCCCCTGGTTTCAGACATTTCAGAGTCATTAACGGGAACCGTGAGGAAGCAAGGAGTGTTTGACACGTGTGTGTGTGGGGGGGGGGGGGGGGGGGGGGGGGGGGAACACACGAATGTCTGTCTGTGTGTGTATGTGAGTGTGTGTGCTGCATTAAATTGCACGCTTCTCCAGCAGTCTCCAGGGGGCCCAGTCTGAGCTGCCGCCTAAACACTTCCCCATGCATCAAATCAGAGCACAACGGCAGAACGGCTTACATAACACCCACTCCAGGGAGCGGGCTCCCTCCCTCTCTCCCTCTGCCCCACCCTCCCTCCTCCCTCCCTCCCTCCCTCTGCCCCACCCACCCTCCCTCCTCCCTGCCTGCCTCCCTCCCCCCTTCCTCCCTCCCCCCCACCCTCCCTCCTCCCTGCCTCCCTCCCCCCCTCCTCCCTCCCCCCCTCAGCACCACCCTGGCTGCGGGGAAGCAGGGTTGATACTGGGGTAAGGCTTGGTGCCCAGGGAGCGGACCTCAGCGGCTCAGATTTCACTGTCAACCATGATCACTGTACAGAGCAAAGGAGAAGGGATCACAGACCTCAAAAAGAGGGCAGAAAGAGAGGGAGGGGGTGGGGGAGAGGGAGGGAGGGAAGGTTAGGAAGAGGAAATAGGAAGAGGAGGGAGGGGAGAGGGAGGGAGGGAGGGAGGGGGAGAAGAAAAGGGAAACGGAGGCTGACAGAAATAATCCAGTATGGTGCCACAAAGCTTTCAGCTGCGGCATGCTGACAGAAATTAAGAAGAAGTAGGACTGCTGAGCTTGACAGGGACGAACTTCTCCAGGAGTTCCAGCAGCTTTGTCTGAGTTCAGCCCAGCAGCAGGGCTCAGAAGCAGCCAGCAGTCTGCAGAGGAGGTGGATGGGCATATTTTCCAGCATAATTTCCCCCTAATAAACTCCCAAGTCTACAGCTTTTAATTACTGAATAATTTATTCTCGTCTTTTAAAAGCAGACTGTTATATCAACGGGAGCCGTGATAATGAGGATGAGCTGGGAGGGGAAAACATCCCAGATGGGAGGATTTCCACACTAAAACCATGAGTGAGGCAAACACACTCATTATCAAGGGATAAGAGATATCACCTACAGAGTGTGTGTGTGTGTTAGTGTCTTTGCCTGTGTGTGTGTGTGTGTGTGGGGACGCGCTGGACCAGCATACGATCAATGAGACCTCAAACTTTTTTCTCACACTCCACAGCCCCGCCTCTACTTCACCAAAACACAGAAAACAACCTCTTTGCCTCTGGGAGGGAAATGGTAATTTTCTGATAAAATCCCAGAAGAAACTCCTTTAATGTGGCATTCAAAGGATATTTGGGTCTTATTAATGAGCCCTCTTAATAGAGACCAAACCCAAGGCAGTGGGGAGAGATGAGGAGAACAAGGGGTGGCCAGAGAAGGAAGGATGAATGGGGGTTGTTGGGGGAGAGAGGGAGGGGGGATTGGGGGGGGGGGGTCATGTCC